>WAAE01000738.1:0-15372 GCA_013400495.1 Nicator chloris
ATCTGCAAATTTACTAAGGGTGAACTTGTTCTCTTCATTGATAAAGATATTAAATAATACTTCATTGTAGAAGACTGCTTGGTTTTTCAGGCAAGATTGGCCCCTGTGGAAGCCATGTAGACTGTCTCAAACCACCTCCCTGTTCCCCATGTGCCTTAGCACAGCTTCTGGAATGATCTGTTCCATGATCTTCCCAGCCACAGAGGTGACAGGTTTGTTGTTCCCAGCATCATCCTTGACCTACCAACTATTACTCTTTTTAAAGATGGGTTCAATATTGCCCTTTTTCCAGTCACCTGAGACTTGACCTTCCTTGCCCCATTCATACATAATCTGATTTCATCTCTGTGCTTTTCCAAGTTTACCTCTCCTTGCTTCCACTGCCTGTACCTTTGCTTCTCTCCCTCTTGTTTGACTTTTGTTTTGTTTAAATATTAAATACATGGGTATAAGAAATAAAAACAGTATCTGTACCCACCAAACCACTTACACAAACATTGAAATCACAAAGGCTGTCAATGCATGCATGGTCTGTAGATTAGCTAGATCACCATCTAACTCAGAGACTGCTGTGGTTTCTGCCTGAGCAGTTGCAAGAAACAGCCTGTAAAAGCAGTGGTTGCATTCCTATGACTCTCCTCAGCACTGTCAGGATGTGTGACACTTGTGGCTGGATTTGAATCTGTAGCAGGTGATCTGACTTGGCTTCTTGGTTTATTTGTACAGAAAGAGTTATGGAGCCATAGTATTCTGCATTATGGGAAACTGGTCTGGTTGATATGTGTGGTGTCATTGCTGGATAAGTATTTGGGAAGCCACAGAAACAAAACTGATCTTATGATATGTCCCACTTTTTCCTCTTTCACTCTCTGTAGAGGTCTAACCTGTGTTCATTTTTCACATAGACTTCTGATTATTTTTGAGAGGTGTATGAAGCTTCTTGTGCTTGTAGAAAAGACCTTGAAACAAGAAAAATGGATGTAGTATACCAGAAGTTTTGAATACTCCATTTTATTGTGAAGCCCAAAGTAGATAATATTGCCAAGAGTGATCTATCCAGCATTGACATCATTGTATCAGTGAATGCCAGCACTCTGCACAGCATTTCTGTTTCTAAGAAATTATTTCTGTGATTTCAATATTAACATTTTCCAACTGCAGAAGTCAAGAGAACATATTAGATATTATATGATTAGATTTTGCTGATTCCTTACAACTGATCTGGAAGCCAGAATTTTTGATCCTATCCAGATGGTCTTCTCAATTTTGAAGTTGCTGTATCTGTGACACATCATTATGATTAGACATGTATTTTACACCTTTCACATTATAAAAATTGAAACAAAATTATCCTTAGAAGAATATTGAAGATTAATGAATTATTATTTACTCAGAGTATTCTTAAACTGGTGAATAAGACTGTTCAGCTTTTTTGAAAGGGCTAACTTTCATTTTTCAATTCCAATTGTTGGAGGAGATCTGGGTTGGAGATCTGTGTTGCTATTTCAAGACATTTTATCACTATATGTTTGTTATTATTTCAGAGAGTCAACTCATGAACATTTTCTTATGTGTATGTATATGTGCCCACATCCAAGAAGAATTAATAATGTTTCTTCACGAGATATATATATGAATATACATATATATGTTTCTTTATTATTTCTTCCCTCAATTATGCATAGGGCCAATTTCCTGCTGCTTATGTCAATCAGTGTTGCCCCTATAAAACTGAGCTACTGCAAGTCAGAAAAATGCATAAATAGCTGACTCTCAAAACTATACAATGAAGATTTTTACCTCTACTGTTTTGAGATACAGGAAAATTTGCTTCTAGAAAGCATTAGTCTTTTCCCAGTCCCTTTCCAGTTCTGCTTCTAAGTGTAGAATCTTTGATCAAAAGGATGTACTATTGTGATATGATAGGAAAGGGTTATACATATCTAAGTACTGTGTCATCACAGAAAGTTTAGAGATATTAATAAGTAAATTGTCTGGGTCATTATTACAGGAGAAGAATATTTACAGCTAATAAACATACTATGATATAGGACCTCGTTAATGGGAAAGCCCCAATACTCAAGAACAGAAGAACACTAGACTCAAAAAGATGAGGTATTTTGTTGACAGACTTTGCTGCAAAAGCCATGTCAAATTTTCCCTGTAAGCAGATCTATGTCTAGTAATCATTCAAACCACGCTTGTCAAACATAAAAGGGATCTATCCTGCTGTCTGTGTTAGCTTAATATTCTGATATTTTAGGACGTATTAAGAGGTGCAGACAGGAGGCAAATGAAACATTATTATGAAATATTTTTTGAGGAATAATTTGGATCAAATATATGGGTTTTTTGAATTTGCCAAGAACAACATAAAGCAGATAGAATTCAGAGTGATTTTCTCTTCTTGAATTGTTCTACAAAAGAGATAGATTGTATTGCTTTCTATATATCACATTTTCTCAAGGAAATTGCTTTTCAAATTGCACTGAAATCAGGGCATCTGTTTTGAAAGAAACACTATAGCTAAACCTGTTGGTGAAACCCAGTCACACATCTGCTCCTTGAGAGGAAGCTGCAGTTTACAAAATTTCTTCTAATTCTTTTGCTGAGCGTTGTTAGTCATCAAACTTCTTCTACAGAGTGATGAGAATTCTCTGTAATAATTCTCACTATGTCTTTAGAAACATTAGTGTGTGCTATGAAGCATGACTGGCAGTTTTCTTTCCAGTGAATCCTTTACTCTAAAGGAGGTGGAGTTTCCATGAAGTGTTACTTTGCATGGATCACATAAACATATGTTACTGTTATTTGCCAAAAATTGATTCACAGTGTTCCAAACAACTGAGATGTTAATCAGAGCACATGAAATTAGGAGATGAAATTAATATGAACTGAAAGATTTTAGGGATCTAAAGCACCTGAATCGCCTGTCTACTTACCTCTTCTCTCCCTTTACTTTCTCCTTCTGTTCGAAAAGTATCAGAAGTCTGTTCAACAGAGGATAATAGACAAATTTGATTCTCCTCTTGATGGCAGAAGATTCGTTCTGATGGCACTGCTCTTAGGAAGTACTAAAGGGTGTCATGCTACTGTTGGAAGAAGTTAATGCAACACATCTCTGCCTTGTTGCTGCTCACTACATTGCCTTCCTTTCCTTCAAAGAGGAACTCTCCTTCTCCATTAAATGCCATGACATCTATTGTAGAGATAAAGAGTGTGAGTATGTGGCTGGGATTTCCAGCCTGAGAATTGATGCTGGGTCATGGCCCTGTTATGCCACAGGGCACAGAGAGACCATAAGTCATGGTCATTACAAAGAAGGCACTTAGGAACACAATTAGCCCTAAGACTGCCCTCTAAACTGGTCCAGATCTGGCATGTGGACAGCAGTTTCTCCAAGCTGTCAGAACAGGCTATGTCCGTATTAACAAGTAATTTTGGGAATATGAGAAGATCTGTACAATGAAGCAGCTGGAACTGAGTATCTATCTCATGTCAACCCTAAGTGTCTCTGAAGGGATTTTTCCTCACTTTAGCTCTAGTCTAATTTTGTGGACCAAGTGTGCATTAATGGTTGGCATCAGACAGTATGTAGCCCATCTCCTTATTTAGTTAAGGAAGAGATGACTACATTTAAAATAAAAACCAATCCTGGTGGTATGAACACTGTTTTCCTAGAAGTTACACTTATAAACCTTGACCTGGAACTTTTCATGGGACTAATTCACTTAATTTACCATGTGTGTATGTATATCTGAAAAGTATTGTTATCTCCCTCAAATGAGATTCTCGTTTGCATGAGCAGTTCTAGACAGCTGAGCTGTAAAAAGAAACATTGGATGAAACCATTGGAAAATTTTGTCATATGGATATGAACTCTAAAGGTCTAAACTGAAAGTAATCACTCAGTTTTAATTAATCTGAAAACCAGCACAACACCTGATGGAAGGATCAACTTTTTCCCTTCTATGTCCTGGAAGAAAGCAGGCAAGAAGGGAACACTAAATTCTTTCTATCTAACTGCAAATTTCCATAACCAGAACCACACTGTGATTCTGATTGTTTTGATTAATCTCTCAAGTACTTTCTTTTGCACTGCAGTTGTTCCACACCCTCAAATGCATTTCCACAAGAGACGAGTTGTGATGATACAAAATTAATGTAGCATGCCTTCTCCCTTTCATATTATATGCTTTCTTTGGAGGTGATCAAGTTAGACATTCCCAGGCTAGAATACTTGTTACTTACTATATGAGGTCTTCAGGAATTTCCAAGTTGTTGTTCATCCATATTATAAACTACAATTTTTTAAATTTAATGACAAATTTACAATGACTGTAGTATTTCTTGGGGAAAAATAGCCAGTTCTATGCTGTTTTCTCATCATGTGGACCTTCCAAAGAAGGGTAAAGCCCCTGTTATTAATTCCTTTTACAGCCTCTAGGCTTTTTTTTCCAGACCTCAACACACAAAAATCCTGGCCTGAAAGGAAAAAAAAAAAAAAGTGTGGGTTCTCTGTTGCCCACTGGTACTGCCATGCCCTCATCTCCAACAGATTTCTGTGCTCTGACTTACTGCTGTGGTAGGACAGAATTATAAGGGGAGGTGGCAGCTCCTACTGCCAGAGCACCTCCCATCATTGGGTATGGAGCCACAGCAACCTCTACCTGGCTGCAACTGGAAAACTACAGGTAATGTTTTTGTGTTCATCTTGAGCTCTGGGCTGCAGTCAATACCAAATAAAATCAGTTATCCCTTGCATACCTTTTCTTGTTACCTGACACCTAAATAATACATAAAAATACCTTTTGACCTTACTCTTTTGTGTTTTTCTAATGAAGAGACAGAAACTCACAAAAAGTGCAATAGGAGATGTCCCTCAAGACTTGGGTGACCTTCTTTCAGCTGTTTTTCTTCAAAAGGATTTCAAGTTATCTATCACAAGCTATGCTGAGGTAAAGTGTTTTGTCTGCTGTTGAGATCACTGTACTTTGAATGAAATAAATCAGTTTTCATTAAGCTGCAGAGAGGTATAAGTCTTTATTCCTGCATCAGATTATAGTCTAATTTCCTATTGTTTAGTGGCAGAAAGCACTCTTACAGTGAGCTGCTGTTTGATAAGGGTGAAAATGGGTCTATAATCCAGACAGAGTCTGAATTTCTGCCTCATACCTGTCGTCAACATCTTCCCTTGCACACAACTCTCTAGAGTCAGCATACTGACTCCCATGGGTCTGTGAATACAGGTTCTGCTCTGCCGCTTCTGGGTTTGGACTTGAGAGCATAAAAAGTTCAACCAAATATTTGTTAGTGGACTACTGAGATGAGATTTAGGTCAGCCTGGTTTTATTTTCACCCTGCAATAAGACCCTGGTGACTAACAGCAGCTACAGCAAGCAGAGTACTGCCAGAGATGTGAGCAAGTCCTCTCATCAAGTGCAGGTGCCTACTCAGGATGAATTAAATGGCTCTCTGCTCTACTGACTACACCAATGACTAGTGAGAGCTTAGTCACAGAGTTGTTGTGTAGATACCCACATTATTAATACCTGCAATAAAACAGATTTAATCTTGCCTTAAAGCTGCTTTTTCATCTCAAACTCTGAGATGTCAGTAATCTTTTCAAAATCATCTATCTTGTGTGTTTTAGGAAAGAATTTGGATTATGAGTTATACTAGGAAAATGAAGAGATGGATATGTATTTCCTAACAGATTTTCTGAAATACATGCTGTCTCAGGTTTAACTGTTTTTCTTGGGCAATGCACTAACTCGTCTGGTTTGACTGTTTGCTCATCTGTGAGAACTATGATTAGGAGAGAAAAAAAGGCAAAACAGGCTTCAACTTATGAATTGCAAAGATAGTTTATTCATACACACACAAGAAAAAGGAAAAAAAATTGGAACCTCAAATCACCTCCCCTCCTCCCCACAATCTACTCACTTTCCTACAAAACAATCTATACATCACTTTGGGAGAGGAGTCTCTTCTGAACTTGTCATGGAGACCTACTACTAGAAAAACTTAGTTCTCTTGTTGGCTTTTATGTCTTAACCTACAGCTGCCCGCAACTGCTGCAGGGTGTGCACCTCTCAGCTTTGTTTGAGGTACTATTTTAAAATGCTTATCTAGTATCTAGCAAAGATTCTTTCAGTCTACACTTTACCCAGAAAATAGCATTCCTCAAAACTACTAAAAAATAGTCTATTTCTTCTATGAAGTCTTCATGCTCTTTCTCTCTTTTCATCCACGGTGTCCATCTGAAGGAAGGAAGGGCTTAAGTTCTTGTCTTGGCTTCTTGCAGCAGCTCATGGTGTCACATTTCAAAGCTGCGCCTGTGGAGAGCAGGGGGNTTGCAGTGGGGAAGGTGGCCAGGGGTCAATCCACCCGGGGCTACCCCCGGGCTCCCGTGGTCCATTGGATTGCAGCCAGACCAAGCCAGCCTCCTCCCTCCCTCTCGGGAGAGAGAGGCTGTGAGGCCTAGCCCTCCCCAGGCCACCCATGGCCTTGGGCACGGCCCCCACTGTTTCCTTGCTGACAACCAGGTGGCACCAGAGGAATAACTTCCTGAACCTCCGATATTTAACCCCCCTTGTGCGTTCACGCTGACGTAACTTCCTGGGGAAGAAAGACTTCCTGGTCAAACCACTACACATGTCAAGATGATTTAGTTTGCTGTTGGTTTGGTTTCTTGCCATTGTGTATGTGTATGTGTGCATGTGCATACACGTGAACACATGCACATACTTATAGATTGTGTACCTGCGGTAAATAAAATTTTCCTAAGTCTCTCCCTTCTACTATACTACCTTAAAGTAGTTTTGCTTACTATATATACTTATTGGAAGGCTATTAATTTTTTAAAAATGCATTGAAGTGCTAAGCACCTTATTGATGATTCAAAATTGTAACTCAGCTCACTTTTCGTGATATTTTGCTTTGCCTGTGGATGGATATTGCTTGATTGTGTGCAATTGGTTAAATCTCCAAGAAAAAAATCCAGTAGATGCATTTCTACCAGAATCACCCTAAATATAAACACAGAATATAAGGTGAAGTGAGTTGCCGTGATCCTTATGACTGCATCTGAGATGGTGTCTAGCATTTATGGATTTTTATAATTGACTCTGGTTTTAAGTAGCTTACCTTAGACAACTTATTCAGTATCAAGAATACTTTCCAGTGGAGCCCTAATTTAGAGGTGAAAACAGTTTAATTTCTGACATTTAAATGAAGGTGTCAAATGATCTAAGTGCTGAAATTCTTTTCTATCAATTTACTGGGAATAAGTTGCCTGAATAACTTTAAGATTCTCAGATACTCTAGGCACCGGAAATCTGAAGATAATATTAGTTTAAGCTGAAATTTTGTCTGGATGATTCCCATCTAGTCCTGAAAAAAGTATCTGTGATACCTGAGATATACATTAGCAATAACTTTTAAAATGAAAAAACATTCATAGAATGCAACCAGACTCAACAGGAAACAAAGATCAGTTCTTCACAGGTGAACAACTGATTCTTAAATTTCTTCACTAGTGAAAGATCTTTTGTTAAACCTCTTCTGAGAGATGCTGCATAATTTTGAATGCTGTGTTTCAGATGTCTGATTCATCTGGCATAACAGGGAAACAAAGGTGAATATGCTAAAAACTGGACCCTCCTTTCTCTTTTTTTTTCTGAATATTGCTTGACATGCAACCTCTTTACTCTGAGTATTGCATGACATAAAGTGAAAGAAATCCTCCACCAAATTATTAAGTGTAAAAAATGACCAGAATTTTTTCTTCTACCAATTTTGTTTTGCAAAGTTGATGACTGGCAGGCTGCATCATAACTGTGCATTGCTAGATCTGAGCTCAAATCCTGGCACCTCCAACAAATATTTCTGATGTGGAATACCTTCAAGATCTCAGAGTTAGAGCTAAATCCATGATATTTAGACTTATGAAAACAAGTGAAATTAGTTTTTCTATACTATACCTGTACAGATGAAACTTGATAGTCCTCCATAGATGACATCATCATTGTCTGGTAATATAAAGGGACACCTCGTTTGAACCTCCAAACAGTATTGCTTGCATGGAATTCTGTTGCTGCAGTGAAACTGTGTGACTTCAAAATACTGGGAACAGAGCCAGGCTTTGTAGACAGTCTGGAAAAAAGAGAAGAACCAGAAATATAGATGGATGACAATAGCACTGTCATTATTAGAAGAACATACTGTACTGCACACCTACATTAATGCTGCTTTTGGAAGAAAATTTTGAGAGAATATCACCTGGGTAAAATATGCTCTTAACTTTTGACTGTCCTCCCACTTCAGAAATGAAAACTCCGGCCAAGTCATTTAAAAGCAACAGTTGTTCAGGTCTAGGCTTATGATACTATATTATCTTTGTAAACAGTTATGTCTCTTAGATGTGACTTTTTATTAGAAATGGGCATGCATGGAACACAGCCCTGTCCCTGCACCACCATGTACTAAGTGAGATGCTACTCTCATTTGAAGCTGCACAAGGACAAATTTATGAAAGTGCATGCAAGAAAGAGTTGAAAACTGGGCTCAGGCCAAGTCTGTCATTATATCATCTAGAGCTAAGCTATCAGGTTGCAATAGATGGTGCTGCTTCCCTTCAAATAAAATCTTATCCAGTCTACAGCATTGAAACACGCATTAGGGTACCTGAACACCAACAGCTGTAGACTAGGGTATAAATCTGCTGCAGCAAAAACCAATGTCTACATTTGGGTGCAAAAAGGAACAATTTAAAGATGCTCTTATCTGATGCTGCATAGATGTGGCTGCAGCACTTGTGATTTTTGCAATTACTGTCACCATTTAAACAGAAAAGTAAAATATATATGCTGATTTTAATTTTTGCTACCTTTTGTCTTCCAAACAATGATATTTGTCATTATCATTAAACTCTTTTGGACATGGAAAAGTTTCATGTAAAATTAGGTTGGACACCAGGCAACAAAGGTGATGAAAAACCTCTGTGACTGAGTACAGAGAGATTTCCTTGTTCTCCATTTTATTTTCCACTTAACTGTTTTGGAGTACATTATTTACTGTCTACATACTTGCTATCTAGGTTGTTACATAACAAAAAAAAATCCTTTTATGCATTTTTTTAAATTATTTGAAAATCCTAGTAAATACTTTTTCATTAAGCATAGACTGAAACCCAATATAGTCAGCTGATCATTTCCATTCTTTCTAGGAACAATGTAATAAAAAAGAAAACAATAGATTAAATTTTTAAGCCGAGGAAGTTAAAAAAATGACACCTGAAATGACCAAACTAGATGAGAGTTTGGTTTGATTTCAGTATGTTTCATCCCATTGATTTTAATTTTATGAATGTCAACTGCAGCCTAAATTGTGTAATTAATTTCAATGTAGTAGCCCCAGAATCATCAAACTTTTATTTTAGATTGTTTGCAATAGTGGCAGGTATGAGTAAGGTTGCTAGGTGATAAAATGAAACCTTTATCACTAATCTATGGTTTGTGATTATCTCTTTATAACAATTTTTGCCTACTGCATTCTGTAGAACATGTTTTTTTCATTACAAATTCAATTTAAATTGCTTGCTAAGGTTTGTTATCCACAGTAAATGATTAATGAGAAGGAAGACCAGGGAATATGTGTATCTCTTGTTCTTAAATAAACTTTCAAACAGAAAGTGGTTTTCCCACTCTTGGTTACATTACCCACCACATTTCTGATGCTTCAGTTGCTTTACTGACATTTGCAACAATAAATCACGAAATCACAGAATCACAGAATATACTGCGTTGGAAAAGATCCACAAGGATTATTGCGTTTAACTCTTAGCCCTGCTCAGGACCATCCCCAAGAGTCATATCATGTGAATTGTACACACACTTCCTGAGCTCTGCCAGGCAGGTGCTGCGACCACTTCCCTGGGGAGCCTGTTCCAGTGCCCAAACCACCCTCAGGGTGAAGAACCTTTTCCTACCTAAACCTCCTCTGACACCACTTCAGGCCATTCCCATGGTTCCTGCCCCTGGCCACCTCAAAGAGATGAGTGCCTGCCCTTCCTCTTCCCCTCACAAGGAAGTTGCAACTTCTGAGGTCTCCCCTCAGTCTCCTCCAGGCTGAACAGGCCACTCCTCATACAGCTTCTCCTCAAGGCCGTTCTCCATTTTTGGTTGCCCTCCTTTGGACTCTATCTAATAGCTTTATATCTTTCTTATGTTGTTGTACCCAAAACTGCACACAGGATTCAAGGTTAGGTGAAATAAAGCAATAGTGTTTTCTATTTTTAATTAGTAATAATAGTCAATTGATTACAAACAGGAATGCAAGGTCTGGTAACAGTTATACATTCACAGAGGTTCTTTCCTGATCTTAGACATGTTTAGTATGAAAATACAGATTCTTTTCATAAAATAGGTCTAATAGAAGTAAGTTGGTTTGTGACTCATATTTGAAAGTGTAAATCAGGTTTTAGGAAGTATCTTGAACAGTCCACCATACATGGTAAAATGAAAATGAGCAAAATCATGTGTCTACCGAAGCAAGACAGAAAATGTTTATTCAGGAGCAGAAGTAAATAATGCAACTGTGGGCTTCTATGAAGAATTTTGTGTATGCAAACTCCATTCATACACATCATCTTCCTGCTCTGATTCACAAGTCCTCAACTTTGTCTCAAAATTACTTTTGAATTCTTGTCCTTATTTCTAAAGAATGCATGAGTATACCTGTTCCTGAGATCTGTTTCTCAGATGAATGCCTCCCACTCTGTATCCTTCCTTATTTTCTTTACCCCGCAGCTGATTTCAAACTTGTCTATACTGATATTTTTAATATTCCAGTTCTCATTTGCTCTATTTTACCCAGTAAGATTACACAGACTCCTAGACAAGGCTCACTTATGGTGTCTGTCAGTCCACTGCCTTCACAGCTTTGGCCTGTGTTAATTCCTATATTCCCAGAGAGTGCTCAGCCATTGTCTGGGAAAAAAGGCATATGCCAAGAACTGCACCCAGTAAGCAGATTTGTCTTTTTCTGGAGAAAAAGGAAAATTATGTAGGTGTTTGCAGTTGAGCTGTGCTGGGTTAGCTGGTAGACCAGAATGTGGCCCCTCTCTGCTCTTACCACTACAGACATGATTTAAATGCCTGCTTTCCTAACAAACACCCCAAATAATCTCTCCTAACCTTCCTAGACCTTCTAGGCACCAGAGGTTTTACATAGACATCTTACTTTCATGCTTAAACATGTGTTACCCAGAAGGGAGTACAGAAGTGGGAGAATTGATCTCATATTTGTTCATATAACCCTGCTCAACAGCATTTGCATGAGTCCCATGGCTGACCTGGTTGAGTAAAAAGATCCAGAGCAGTAAAAAGTCTTCTCTCTGTTTCAGGGACAATGAGAGTTGGCTTTTTAGCTTTGCTAGAAATCCATAATCTAGATCTCAAATTTCTTGAAATTTCTTGAAATTTTCCTAATAGTAAAGCAGACATTATGGCCTTTGATCAGCCAGTATTCCTTCTTTTACCCAGGAAAATATAGCTTTTTTTTTTTTTGGTTGGGAATTTTGCTTTACCTCCTAGCAAGTCCAAAATGATAATTTTCAGAGTCTTAAAACATGCATTATGTAACAAGGCCTGAAACTTTCAGTGAAATACACATTGGCCTGTATATTGAGTGTGGTGTTCACTTCATAAACTATGCTTCAATATGAGTGTTTTTTCCTTCTTGAAGAACATCAATAGCTAAATTCAAAGATTTAAAAACACTATAAATGTTTATCTTATAAAACATCTAATATAAAAACTTTTAAGTGTTAGTTAAATTCTATTAGTGTTTTCCGATGTAATTTTCAATGTGTCAATGGAAAAGATGGAAGGTGTATATGAGGAAACCCTGTGTTAAATGGCCAGACAGGGGAAAAATCCTGTAGCTTTTTCATTAAGTAAAGTCTTCTAGAGCAGAATCCTTGTTCTTGCAAAACATGCACTTTCTCAAGATTCAAGTCAATAAAACAAATGCCTTTGATTACATTTCAAGGAAAGGAAAGAGGGCCCATGGCAGCAGTGGATGAAGCTCTCACTGTATTATAGCCTCATTTAAAGGAAACAAAGCTAAAAAATAACTCCTAACAAAAACTGAACTAAACTGAGTTATAAGATGGGAAAGATGCACACATTATAGAGAAAATGTAAGAATAAACAATTGTCAATAGTCTTTGAAGAAAAAAGAGGAAATCTAGTGATTTAAAAAAAAAATCATAGTTTTAGAAGGCAAAATATTTTTTATTAACAGATACATTATTCATTGAAATCAAGCTACCAAAACCAAACAAAACCAACACATGAAGAAGATTTGCAAATTCTTTAGAATTACAAATTCTTCTATTCGTTATGATCTTTTATACATGTTGTATATATATAATGTAGAAAAAAATTGAATGGTCATGTGTTTTGAGCTGGCTTGGGAGATGATTGAAACCTTTGAAATACCATAGTTCTTAACAGAAATATGGCAAATTGAACACAAAGAACAGAAAAAAATCTAGTGTTTTTCTGTTGGTTTTGCTTTCACTCTTTTTTTACAAGGGAAAGAACTAAGATAAATTGGATTATTAATGCATCATGGCAACCGCATACATAGACTAAATAGCTGAATATATCTAAATATCTCATCTCTTTACCATCAATATAATTTCAGACACTCTGCATTTGAAAGAGATACAATCCTGGCTATTAGATGAGGCACTGTGATGGCAAGATAGAAGTATCACATAAGAATAAAGTCATCTTTCATCTACGGAAGCATAGATATAAAATCTCAGAAGGGTTTAGTGGCAATTTTGCTCACCTACATAAATTAAATTTACCTTACTTTGTACCTGTAGAAAAAAAATTATGATTGCACTTTTGAAAAAGTGTACGAATCAATTCTGGCTTTATATACCTATATTCATATCTCTGAGTGCCTATCTAGAGTGAGCATCATCAAAATCTTGGTAGTTTTAAGTTATGAACAATATAGTGATAAAAACATTATCAATTGGGCAGAATAATTTATTATTTGGCATTAATTTTCTTTCTACTGTACAAGTTTCAAGCAGAAAACATATTTTATTACTTCAATGACCAATAACTCAACACAAATTCACAAAAGGTTCAGCAACTCAGACAATGCAAGCATCACAAACAAACTAGACACTAAACTGCATCTATTTGTCAAATCATTAGAAATAATAAGAGGATTCAGAGTTAACCGGAAGAAAGCAAGTGTGTGTGTGGAGAATTTTGAGAAACTGAAAGGGCACATTGTGTGCTTTTTCTCTCAGGACATTAGGAAGAACACTTATTTTTGTCTCTGTGGAGACTGGCAGTCCAGGTATTGTCTTTTTTTCAGTTATTCTGTATCTCATATGACACATGAGGTTTGACAGTGTCAGAATTATTCTTTCTGGTCTTGAAAGTCAACCAGACAGAGCTGTTAGTTAATACTGTTACATTAATCCCCTAGAAAGGGACCAGGAGCTGCTGGCCCCCAGTGTGGACAGAATGGCTGGGTAGAACAGTGCATTGGCTGACTACATCCCTGGTCAATACACTAGCAGAATTCCAACTGGCTGTGGAACTTCACAACAATTATTTTAACAAGATGACCTTTAAGGTCCCCTCCAACCCAGGCCTCTCTATGATCCTATGATTCTATGATTCTATGATTCTATTTGCTAAGGCTACTAAACCAACCGGAAGATAAGGTACCATACATATATGCCCGCAGTCACCCTTCTTCTCCATCTCATTCTTACTCACCCACACACACATAATACATGTGATTCTGGATAACCTAGGTTTTGTCAAAACAGATTGAGTATGTAGCCTTAATCATCTGAGTCACACTGCATGAGAGGTGTCAGCAGAACAGAATGGAAAAGCTCAATCAGTTTCATTCTCTACGAAAGCCATTTCTTCCTGGTTTTCAAGAGGTGAATTCAGCTCGCTTCTGCCCCTTCCCCTGTTATTTCTGACTGCCATTTCTAGGAAGTACTTTAACCATGTTCCATAGAAAAGATTTTTTTTCCTCACTGAGGAAAATTTGATGTTATTGGATGGGCTATCATAATAATTACACAAAACGGAACTTAAAAAATCATCAAATAGCTCTTACTATGTAGATGTGGAGGATGGTGGGAGAGAAAGAACGTAGGACGAGAGAAGTCACAACAGAAATTCTCTCTCTTAAAATGGTAATTTTTTTGAATCAAAATAAATTTTAACTGCTTTTAGCTGATGCTTTCCAACCATATCCATTCCTCACTGTGAAAATGAAGTCTTCAAAGCGAGCACAACTGAATTATTTCACATACCAGATGGAAAGGAAGCGGCCCCTCATGAACTTTAGAGGTGTTTTGATCAGTGACCCTTTCAATGACATCAAGAAATTGTACCTTATTGGAATAAAGGAATTGCCTTCAGAAAGTGTGATATGACTCTAGTTCAACTTCTCCCAAAGTTTGTGAGTATTTTGAGACAAATTCTGCAGTTGTTATGTATGCTCAGGAGTACCTCAGGTTGTGACTGACTAAGTAATTTCTTTTTCCAGGAATATTCATGGAATAACCTATTATGTAAGCTGAGCTTTTTCAGCAGAACTAGATGGAGAAACTGCATTCATTTAAAAATGAATAGTGATGTGGCCTTCAAGTTTTAATACATTTTAACTTAGTGGCGTCTAGTACACGTTTACTCATTGACAGTGAGTAAGCTGTGTATGGACAGTGAGATCTGTTCCCTGTCAGCCTCAGCTATAGCATATGATTTTCTGTAACCCTAAATATCATAGTACAGAAGGTATCACTTATATGCAAAGGGTGATGTCTATTTCACATGTCTAATCTTTACTTGACTCATAGAGTTATGAATGTTTGAACTATTTAAAAGTGCTATATGTGCATTTAAAGTTAGGCTGTATGCTTAAGTTCCATGGTTTATTTTTTGTTGCTGTTTACTGTTGAGCCTGGGTGAATTGTTGTCTCTGTGGTATTCTGTAGCATTACCACAGCCAATAATGTTGTGTCTTGTAGGGTCCTCATTTCAACATTTCTATGAAATATTATTAAAACATCTGCTTCAGCCTAATTTCCTTTGCTTCATTTTAGTTAGTTAGTTAGTTAGTTAGTTAGTTTGTTTGTTTTAGTATTCCACTATCTCAATGCGTAGGCATTAAGAACAGTAGTAATACTTCATGAGATGAGGTGTTGTCAATAACAGAGGTGGAGAAAAGCTACTGGCAAAGGCTAAAAAACTTTCAAATCCTTACTTCCACAAATAAAGATATTCACTCCTTCACTTAGAGCTGTGCCTG
>WAAE01000739.1:0-37680 GCA_013400495.1 Nicator chloris
AAACTCCAGACACTTCAGAGTAAGAATCATATTTTGTTGACATTTATATACCTATAAATAACTTCAGTGATATCTGCCCTCTGCAAAATTGTGAAGGGGTCCCTGATGGCTGAAGTTATAACTTATATTGTAAGGTTTTCTTATTTTAATTACTGTTAAAAGACAAGATGGAAATTAATCAGTTTATTTAAACTTTTCAAATTATTTCATCCGTGCAAAAAAAGAATCAAATTATTAACAAATTTTAATTGCTTTGCAAGGTTATTTTTTTAATGTTTTGTGATCTTTTTTAACAGAACTGAATAAAAAACAAATTAAGTCCATCTTTGCAAGGGGTATGAGCGATGAATTTTTAAGAAGTCAAGTTCAAAAAAAGACCAAAATTTTAAGATTAAGATTTGTAGAGGCTGGGTTGGGATTTTGTCAGATGATAGCTTGAATTTTACACTCATTTATAGTAGTCAAGATTCAGTGGTCACCCAAATGTTGATATCATCATATTTTCAGGCACTGATATTGCTTTTTATTTTTTTAGGAAAAGCTGTTAAAATTCTTTGCTAATTAGTATAAACTTACCAAAAATGCATAGCAAACACTTTAGCATTTGAGTTTTTATTTAGTATACAGAATTTCCTAGGAAAAGATTTATTTCCATTATATTTTCTACTTAAGAGAGACAGCACAAATTTCTCATCACTTATACTGGACCTCAGAATCTCAGCATTTCGCTTCAAAACAGTTTATATGGAACTACTAAAAAACAATTGAGAGTTTTCTTGAAACACTTAGGCTGGAAAATCAATTTTTTATTGAACTGAAATGTTTAACATGTTTGTTGAAAATTTCAAAGCAAGCCAGGATTATTTTGTATTTCAGAATTCGTCTTCATTGGTAGGTGACTACTGAGTTAAGCTGGTCTTTCTTTCTTATGGGAGAACTGGGAAAGACTCCAGACTTGCATGTAACCATTATTTCTTTAAAACTGGGGATTTTACAAACCTTCATTTAAGAAGTGTGCTTATATTAACTACAGTTTATAGAAACAGTGGAAGCTGTGCCCATGTTGTGATTTGAAGCATGCTGGGTATAGAAGCCACATTCCCTCTATAGCTGGGGTAGACACAAAAATCTCCAGGAAAAGATTCATCAAAGTTAAATAATTACAGTGTTTCTTTACAGTGAAAAGGGCTCCAAGAATGCACTATGTCTAACAGTGCATCACTAACAGACTGATAGCTATTTGTGTAAAATATGAAAAGTACTAAGATTTTGTAGTACGTAGTAAATGGCAAGAGAATGATGAGTTTGTCAGAGTAAAAATGAAGCAACCCTATAAAGTCCAAATGAAATTTCTGAAGTAAAAATGGACATGAATTTTCGAAACATAGAGACATTGTCTCGTGGTGTTGACATCCTCCCAAGAGTCATAGCTGTTCACATAAGTCATGTCTGAGAAGAGGGGATAATATTTTCAAGCTTATATGGCTTGACATTGTCAGAAGACTAGAGAGGGAAGAGCTGGTAATTCTGTAATTTACAACATTAGTTACTTAAAGGACTGAATAAGAGGAAAAAAAGCCACAAAATTATGACGAAGAATGACTTTCAGATATTTGTGGTGGCAATTTGCCTCTTAGGTGAAATTCCCAGTTTTCATAAAAGATATGTGCTCCAGCCTTGTACTTGCCTGAGTGGTATTATCAAGTCCCATGATGTCCAACCAGCTACTTGACAAAACACATCTTGATGCTGCCTTTTGAGGTGCTTTGGCAAATCATGATTTGCTAATATTTTGATGCATTCGTTGGTACCAGAAACACATTTGTCTCTAGATGTGAAACCAAAGTAATTTGTAATGTCAGATACC
This sequence comes from Nicator chloris, assembly GCA_013400495.1. NCBI lineage: Eukaryota > Metazoa > Chordata > Aves > Passeriformes > Pycnonotidae > Nicator > Nicator chloris. The sequence goes on from WAAE01000739.1 coordinate 1,868, forward strand.
TTAGCATTTTTGAATATTCTTGATGATACCTGAAATTCATAACTGTGCGTCATCATTTTCAGTTTCCGTTTTTCAATAATTGTTCACCAAAAAATTTGGTACATATTTTAAGAGTACTTCAATGAAATGAGTGTATCTTAAAAATTTAGCAGGTGGAGAGTACATGGCTAACATGGACAGCAGAGTCCATGTTTGTATTTTATATGACGAGAGCACTAACTTGGTAATTAAGTAAATATTGTAATAAGTATGGCTCCGACACCCACTTGAAGGTTATAACTCCCCAGGGAACAGACGCTTAATTTGCGGCCATGATAATAACAACCTAATGAACCTCCCATCTTACTGGATAGCTTAATAAACTTCAAAGAAAACAAAACAAGAATCTATGAGTAAAAGTACATCCTCAGCTTTTCATTAAGCAAAATGAGCATGAGTCAAGGCCCAGCATGGCTTCCAAAGTTAAAGCTACCAGCTACAAAGCAAATGTATGCAGAGAAATGTACAACAAAAGACATAGCTTTTAAACCTCCAGTTGAGTTTCCATAAATGTTGCTTACAAAAGCTACCATTCTCTATGTTAACAAAAAGTTGTGGATATGTTCTTCACTAAATCCTCTTTTCTCATATAATCCACCTTGTGCACTTTATCTCAAGTGTGTTTTATCTGATCTAATCCTGGGCTCATTCATTCTCAGATAGAAGCAACAGGATTATTTCACACTTAAACTAGGCCCAATCTTTCTGTGGGTCCATAAGAGGACACCTGGGTAATGAGAAATTATCTGTGGAACAAAAGATTAGGCAGGTGCTGGGGGAAAAAAAGTTCTTTAAAATACAGCAATTTTTAAGGAAAAATAAAACATTTTTATTCAGAAAAAAAAATGTTCATAGGAGGCACTACATTTTTTAAAGGAATAAGATTACACCATTAGAACCAATGTTACTTGGCCCAAGTTTTATTAGGAAAAAAAAAAAAGAAAATCTTTTTCAGTCACTCTAAAATGACATTGATTTCCCTGGAGTTAATCTGGATTTTAATGGGTGTAAAGTGGGCAGTACAGAGGACATATCAGAACATTCGTTTGAACCAGGTCAGAGAGGCCACTCATATCCAGTCACAGCTTCTTCCTTGTTCTACCAGACCTTATTTTAGCACACTTACAGTTAGGAGGAGGAGGAGGGGGGAAGCTTCATGGCTCAGTAAATTAACTCCAGACTTCTTTCTTTGCAGTAGTGAGCAAGACAATTCAGAGATAAAAATAAAACTCTCTGCTCCACCCCCACCCCCCTAACACGGGATTCGTACAAACCAAGTTCAGTGTCCTTTGCTTGACTTATCCATATCTATAGCTATATATATCTATCTATATCATCTATATCATCTATCTATCTCTATCTCTATCTCTATCTCTATCTCTATCTCTATCTCTATCTATCTCTATCTCTATCTCTATCTCTATCTCTATCTCTATCTCTATCATCTATATTTATATCTATATCATCTATATATCTATATCTATATCATCTATATCTATATCTATCTATCAATCTCTGCTCATCTCCTTTAGCTTTTAGAAAGCACAGGATCACTTCAAATATTGTCTTCCATCTGTTTCCAGTATATATCGGATTCTTGATGTGAAGGTGTGAAGGCAGAGGAAAAATTTACTGGTTTAAAACAGTGAAGCAGTTCCTCAAAAGTCATAAGCTGATAAAATAAATAATTATTTCCCAATCTTTCTTTTCTTCCCTGTTGTCATTAGCCTCCTCATGGACCATTGTACAACAGCAGAGATTTCATCCCTTAATTCCACAAGCCCAGTGGGACCATGGACTGATGACTTGCCTTTCTGCCTGGTGGTCTTTCGAGTTTTTTCTCTCCAAAGAAATACAACAGAAGCACAGTATGTAAGTAGTTTCACAGGATTGAAATGAATACATTATTGAATTACTATACTAGAGACTGAAAACAGATATATACTGAGAAAAAAAAAAAAGAAAAAAAAAGGGAAAAACAAAAGAGTGGAAATTATCTAAATCCTCAGGATTCAGGCTACAGACTAGTCTGCTCTACTGGCTAATAGGGAAGAAACGTCCAGTAGGTTCTCATACAGCTGTGTGCTTTAAGTTTATTTCTTTTTTCTTTTGTAATATACAGTGCTACATAATGTTGTTTACAGAACAAAAGATTAAATGGTCAACAGATGCAAGAATTTTATGGTCTGTATCTTGCTCTTTTTCCCAATGAATATTTGGCAGCACATAAACAGGTCCTTTTACTTTCAGTAAAGCAAGCTTTCCTCACAATCTTGGTCTCCCCAGTTCCTTTCAGCTGGTGGGACAATCCCTGTGCACTGACCAAAAGGGTGGAGGCTGAAAAAAGGCAGTAAATAAGTTAAATATCCAATCTACAGTTAATAGTGTTTTCAAAAATAACTAAACATGGAGCAGCAATTCCCTGTCACATGCAGGAATTCCTCTAACCAAGGGCACATCTACATTGATTTGATTAGTTATCCTTCTCAAATGTGGGAGCAGTAATTCACTACCTGCTGTTTAGGGTTATTTAACTCAAGATGTGTTTTCCAGGATACTTGTAGAAAAATATCATAACTATTTTTTGACTTGTCATCCAACAGCAGATTGCAGAAATGTAAGTCAGGCCCATTGACTAGGTAATATGAAATTTAAAATCAAATTAATACATACAATTGCATATAAATTTCAAAATTTATAGACGTTAATAAAGACCATTAAATATCAGCAGCCTCTGAAGAACTCATAGCTTTTAAAAATGTATGTTAAAGCAAGTTTTTGCTTTTACCTATCTCAGAGTAGTACATATTTATCAATATAAAGTAGGTTTAATAATGTTATGTGGGTGTTTCCACTTTGTTATAAAATGTCACTTTTAAGAGAGGTGTGCCCTTGACTAACCCTTAATTTGTATATAGAAGATATGTGGCTGTAAAACTTTAGGCACAAAAACAAACAGCCTCTCTCCATGGCGTGGGGTTGGAATTCAGTGATCTTTAAGGTCCCTCCCAATGTAAACCATTCTATGATTCTGTTATGTGACATTCAAGGAAAACACCTTTCTGGGCTCCAAAAGTACAGTTATTGGACAGGGACAGTCATAAAATATTTCATGGAACAAATGTCACCCTTACGTACTCGAGACTCAACATGAAAAAAAACTCCTGTTTCCTAAGGATTGTAATTTGTGCACCAGTTGCTTTTCTCTTTTATCTGAATAATGCAATAAAACAGTGGCTATTTCTTTTAGAAGAATACAATCATATTAAAGCTGATGAACCTTTACAGTTTACTTAGAAAACAAAATCTTTTGATCTTTTGAAACAGTGTTTTGGAACAATCATGACAAAAGATACTAAACTGATGTTATCATACATAATTTTCGATTAGCTAAAAATTATTTGCTCTTTTTTTCTCTATAACGCTCTTCCAAGTATGCAAGTTGGAACAAGGTATTACAGTTTCAATGTGAAGTTTAAGAACTAAAAAATTGCTTACAAAGTGATGCATAAATAAATAAAACAGAGATGGTCTTATCTGTATATATATATATATATATATATATATATGCATGTATGTATGTATGCTAATATACAATTATATGCTATAATCTATTTTATCTTACTTACTCTACTGACCAGTAGATAGTGGCAATTATCTGTGCATAGGTACATGTATGAGAAAAGGAGAACAGATGTCCATGCTTATGTAAGTTATGGTAATTAATAGTACATAAATGAAACAAGTTTGTTTTTGTTGATGTGTCACTTCCACACTGCTCCTCTTGAGCATTGGGTTACATCCTGTACATGATCGCCTTATTGTCTACTGTCATAAAAATTCCAGTTCTGTTTCTGAGCAGTCACAGAATGGGACTTGCCAGCTGTCATGGAAAATGTATTCGGTTTCATTTCCACTTAATTTATCTAGTCTTAATTCTATTATTATTTTATTACAATTATTTAAGTGCTTGGGGCAACAATCTAAAGTAAAAACAAATAAACAGTAGGAGTTCCAGATAATTTGTAAGTGATCTGAAAGGTCTAATGGAAAAAACATCATTATTGCAGTTTTGTTTTTTGAAAAGTTAGTATTATAGAAGCTTCATCGTTGCTGCTATAGTTAACAGTCTGTCAACACTGATGTGTTAAAATTCTGCATCAAAAGATTAAAGGCTAAACTATAAAAAACTCGCCCTGGACAGAGAAAAAAGAAGTTGTGAAATAGTGTTTAGATATTCAAAAACCCTGTAACTACAGGCCCCACATCACTTTCATTTTCAGCACTGTCTACTTGAAACACAGCAGAGCATCCGAGCCCGTGATTAAGTCCATTTCTCTTCTGCTAAACCCTTTCACACAGAGGCACCTGCCAACTTCCACGGCTGTAATGAAATCTGAACACACACTTAAAGATCCACATTCCAATGTGTCTTTCAGCATATTGAGGTGAAGTTGTGGTTTGCCATCCTGGGCTTAGCTGATGATCTCCTCTCACCCTCTTCAGCAAAAACCGTGAGTAGTTGCATTCAAGTCATCTGTCTCCCAGCCAAAACATGGGTTTGTTGGGTTTGTGCTTAATCACAACCATTGCTTCTGTGTAATTGCTGAGCCCACTCGTGGCTGCTCTCACAGAGTCTGTGTAAGCCCTGAGTCCACACTGCCACTCATTATACTTCTCCATCACCTTTGTTGCCTTGCCTAGATCATCCCCATAACATGGCTGGTTTAGGGTGCCTTGCAGAAAAATTTATTTTCTCTTTTTTTCCTGTCTAATGCAATGAACCATCTATTTATGATGTCCCAATCCCATTTAAATATCTTTTCTTCCTCTTTTTGTACGCAGCGTTTAGATGGTATGGTACATGTCTCACTCTGTCTGAGCAATAAAAGGACATAATAAAAATATATAAGGAAGATGATAAACAACTCACTCAAAAAAAAAGAAGAAAATTTTAATGCACAATTTTAACCTTATTCTAGAAATTTATTTTAAATATGAAACTAGTAAAGTCAAGTATTCTAGTGGTCCCCTAGTGACATGGTGGTTTAATTTAATCCACTGTGTAACAAGACATCTGATTTGGCCAAGAAAATGCAGTAAAATATCCTAAGCCTGATCTAACCATCACTGAATATGATGCAAGGTTTTCCAGTGGTAAAATGCAAGGGGAATCACGATAAATGGCTGAATCTGAGGCAATGAGAATTCAAAAGGAAGGTTTTGAATGGCATCTCAGCTTCTACCTTCAGCGATTTTCAGCAGCATTTAGCATTTCTTTAAAAGAAATTTGGATTTAACTGGAGATAAGCAGCTGCAGATAGCATTACTTGTCTAAGATGATTCTTCTCTCCATCTGAAAGGAGACACAGGAAAGAAAGGCAAAATTCCAGAGTGATTACTCCATAAATGGTTTATTTAGAAACTGAAATTTGACTTTGTTTTCTAGCAGAAACCAAATGTGTTAGTTTGATTTGGATACAGTATATAGACAAAGGGTGGGTTGTTTCTTTTTCTCATCTAACCCTGGTTGCAGAGATAGAGAAAAAATAATCTGTCCTGAGAGTAAACAACGATCCAAACCCTTTGTTTGCTTGAAATGGCTGACCTTGCTACGAAGACGTATCTGCACAGATGATGGTGCCTCCAGAAGGAGTTACAGAATCCTGGCGAGCGACTCAACGCCTGTGCGAGCACTGCCAAGGCTCCGTTCAGCTCTGATCTGGAAGACGTGCGGCCCTGGTGTGCCCGGGGAATTCTGCTCTACACAGCCTGGCCCACATCTCCTTCTTCTGAACTGCTTGTGAGGGCAACTGATATTCCCTCTCCAAGGGGAGCAGGAAAAGGCACGATGAGCCGAATTCTGATGAGCCAAAATCCGGTGAGGCGAAATCTGTAGGCCTGCAGTGGCACGGCCGCAGTGGGAGCTTGCTGATGGTCACCCTGCCCGCAGGCCGCAGCTCTCGTGTCCGGCCGTCTTCTGACGATGGACGCTACGTCTCCTCCTCTGGTTGGTGTGAGAAAGCTGTGAGGCTGTGACACAGAAATCACCTTCTAGCTTGCTATTAAGAAAGTTTAGCAAATTGACTGCTGCTAAAATAAGAGATATGAAAGTTCCTTCTGCAGTTCAGTCACATGGGGCAAATCTCACAGGCCTTACGCAGTCAGAACACCCATGGAGCGCGCTCAGCAGGAGCTGACCCGCAGGATAATAGGGATGCATACTGAATGAATTGGAAGTAACACCTGGCCTTTGTCTGGAAAATTACCATTTTTTTAGGCCAGTCTTCAAAGCTGAACATTTCTTTAGGACTCTGGAGCCATTGAGGAGGCAGACAAAAGGAAGAGAGTCATGAAGAGACATGTAAAAGCTGTAGGCCCAGCAGAAAGGGCGAGAGGGTATGCGAGAAGGCTGAGGGAACAGAAGTTAAAACCTCAGCATAAAATTCCAGTTCTTCCCATGCGGATCAGTTTTTCCAAGGGTGAAAGGAAAATTAATTTTCCAATGCATTTAAGTGATTTCATTACACAATTATGTGCTTGCCTAAACTTTAGCCACATACCGTTACCCATCCTTGCAAGTAATCAGTTTTTGGTCTGTGTTTTACGACATGTACTTAGTTTAAATGTAAAATACACTCATGTCTGTGTGTGCAAAGAGACACATTCACCAAACTCTGTGCCCTGCCTCTCATTACAGACAGAGGGAATGCATCTTTTCTGGCAAACATACATACTATAGAGGAACAATGCTTTACCTTTAGAAACATCCAACATCCTTTTACTGCGTATATATAATTGAGGGAAAATGCCACTCATCTACACTAGCATCCAAGCTTCCAAACAAATGCTCAACTCTTTACATTCCAGTGCAAAGGAAACCACTGCACAAACCAACTGGAGGGGTATATGCAGAATACTGTATAGTTACATTCTCACAGATCAGTCTGAGACTGATCCAGCATATCATGAGTAGGTTAAAGCTGGTAGAACTACCCAAATGCTTAAAATTTCACACTTTCTCAAATGTTTACTTTTCTGGATCAGACTCTTGTGAATAATTGGCCCTGGAGCTTCTTGAACTATTTTTTGGGGAGGGGTGTGATCAGGTCATAAAAATGAGAATGCCATGTTTATAGGGACTTAGCAGTCACGAACTGCAAGCTGATCATCAGCCTAATTGCATATCATCCTCCCCTAAATCAGATTAGTCACAAATGCTTATCAACTAAGCCCTAAAATCCTGATATAGTTTGAAAACATACAAGTTTTTATGAAGGTTATCTTGGAGACCCAATAAAAAAAACCCAAACATGGCAGCTTTGAATATATCTGGTGACAGTGCCTAACAGCCAAGAGGAATCAGGGAGAATTGCTATGTAAAGTTACAAGCTTTTCGAAAACAAGCCAGTTAGATGACTTCCAGCTCTGGAAGCTGCTGTCATTGCCAGCAGCCACCCTCAGTTTTTTTGTCTTGTTTTGTCTTTGCTAGCTCACAGATTTGTGACAGCTATTAGTATTTTGAGTAAATTATGCAGCTTTGATTTGCATAGGCAGAGAAAATTCTTTCTCATCTGCTAGTGGTACCAGCTCTGCCCAGCCTGAGCAGTTCTGTGCAGTCTGGTGTGAGCTGCAGAGGTAACATCAGCCTCCAGGTTGGACCATTAGTCTCAGAAAACCTCTACAAACATTTCATGGATGACAGGATGCTGCTGTCCCAGGAGATCAAGCCCATGCATAGGTATTTACTCAACTCCATACAATATTCTTCAGTTTGGTGAAAAGCAAGGAGCCAAAGCCATTGTTTTTTAGCATCCCAGTGACATGCTGGTAAGTATGTCAGATATTTCAGATTTTTTCAAGCAACATTGTAATCACAGTAGCATGTTACACCTTTGTAGAGATACTTCTTGAGAAACAAAGTATATAGTATGGACCTAATGACAGGTTCAGTACAGGTGTAAAATACAGCTTGGTTGAGCCAAGAATTTCTGGTTTACATTTCTGTTCCTCTGTCTCTTCTACTACCAGAATTTATTTTCCCCCATATTGTGTCTAAGTCCAAAATTAAAGGAGCAGATCTATTTCTGAGCACCTGTTTCCTGTTTTGAAATGTAGGGTAAGTGATAGTGTATTTCTTTTCTCTACTTCTAGAGCACAGATAAGGTTGCTTATATATGCCTCAGGTGCCAGAACTTAGCATACTTATGCTCCAGTTATCCAGCTGACTTTCTGTATTTATTAATTTTTAGTACGGTATGTGGCATTATAATCGATGCATTATTGACAAAAGCAATTGGATCACACACTGTTTATTTAATTTACTACACCAACTCTAATTTAGTAAATTAATTCATATGTTGTGTTTTCCTGGCACATTCAGATACATTATTCAGAAAGGGCACATGGATTGCTTAGCAAACCACTCTGAGCTATGTCAGGGGCCTTACTTAAGGCTGTTGATCATTAACCTATTCTTTACTGAAAACCTTGCTTCCTGCACATGTTAGGCAGTAACTTGTGAAATGTGGCCTTAGTTCTGCAGCATTTTTAACATCTACTGAAGTCAAAACACAAGAATTTTACTGTATTTTATTTTACATTTTACTGTAAACTGAAGGCACCATAAATTCTAAATCTCCAACATTTTTAGAACCAATTGTATCAAAGCAATCTGATTGTCACTCTTTTGCACGTAGGATTCTCCCATCAGTAAGCAGTCTAATATTACAGGCATAAAACACTGATAAGCATTTTAGCTCTGGGAGACTAGCTGCAGCTGTGTCACATTTGTGTTTCCTTATTTTATGTGTGCCAGTTATCTAGATTAAAGTTGGAATAGCATAGCACTCCACTAGATGACAGGCTTGGTTTAAAGCCAGGCCACTTAGTGATGTTTATCAAACAATTTTCAGCTACATACAGTAGCACAGTTCAAAAACCCAAGAACACCATAAATTATCAGGCATGCCATGAGACGTCATTTCTTTTTTGGATGGAAGATTAAAACATTCCCCTCACAAATACGTGGAGTCTCCCTAGTCAGGGGCATCAGTGAAATAATCTGATTTCATTTTTTCTACCCAGTTTTGAATGAATGCGTGACTCTCATGGTTCTGAACAACCTTACCCAGTCATTTGGAACCAGAGATGGAAAACGTGTCAAATCAGTGGCCCATGAACTTCAGAAAGTCCTGCTTTGAATAGCTCATTTTTCTGTTCTTTGTTCTTATGCTCATTTAGTCCTTGTTTGCTTGGTTGTGGTTTTTAAGCTATTAATGACCAATTCAACTCCACGGGCTACCCTCAGGCAATGATGCACGAACTTGCAGCCCTCCCCTTCATTATGGTGAGACAACCTGTACTTTAGACCATCACAGGTATTTGCAGGAAGAGTATGACTGCTGATTCTGATATATCCCAAGACAGGATGCCTCCTGAGAGGCAGAGGGCAAGTTTTTCCTGGATGCTGATGGCTGTTGGGTCTGACACCATGACTGGCCTTCTGAGTAGGCTGTCATAGGAAGGAAAAACTGGTTTGACTATCCAATGCTAACAATTACCTGCTCCAAGGAACTTCTTTAAAGCTAGATTACTTTTTGCATTAGAAACCCAATTGAAGTAAATTATGTGGAAGGTAGACTGGAACTATGTTCTGAACTTACAGGTTCGGAACTGTTGCTGCTGTGGAAAAAAAATCAAGGACTGTGTGCTGTACAGAGAAGTCAACAGCCTGACTGCCTCATTGCCACCTCTGTCCCAGCTTGGGATGTCTGTAGTGACCCAAGTTGTGCTTACAGAGGATTTCTTGCACACTGTAGAGTGACAGTGAACTTGTGTTAACTTCAGAGAGAGAAACAAGGCTCATTGCCAGATCCTTCTGAGGGAGAGAAATGGCTGCTCACTTGCTTTGCTGACATCATGATTTGAACAAGAAAGCTCTGAGTTAGCATCCCCAACACCTCTCCACCATTTTTGACTGAAGCACCTCTTCCATTTTACAGTAGTTTATAATAAACAAGCTATAATCAACAGCAAAACCAGCTAGCACTTGGTAAAACTATAAATGAATGGAGTTAAGAAATTCCAGGTAACTTGAGAATCTGTAGCAATAACTTTAAAATAGAAACCTTTCTGTGATAAAAGTAAACAAGCAAAATACACTCTGATGCTCAGAAAGTTTAAAGAGCTAATGGTATGATCCTTGCAAATTCTGGTTCATTCATTATTCTCTTCTCAGTAAAACTTGTCCTTTAGGCTTATGTTGTACGCATTTATTTTAATATTGAGTCAAAATATCCTGTACACTTCCCCTTAGCAATATCTGTCTGTGTTTTAATATTACAGGATCTGATTGTTCATACCCTGGAGTCTGTGAAAATGTTCCCACTGATACCAGTGAGAGCAGAATCTGGCTTCTAATTTTTAGAGGATTGAAGCCATCCTTAGAACAGCATATCCTCTACTCTCCACTTTGGAAGATGACTTCTAACACTCTTTTGATGTGGACTCCAAAATAAACCATTTTCTTCTTTGGATATATGTGTTGAAAAAGATGCAAAACATTGAATAGAAGAGTAAAATATTTTGTGTTTCAGGCCACAATCCCATTTAAACCAGAAGCTGCTAATAGCTGTTAGTTAAAAGAGAAGAAAACATAGAAGAATAAAAATGTTGGGCAAATCTCTTCAAACTCATGGAAATACCATACTGTTTGGTGCAGGTACACATGATATTGTACTGAGACAGCATAAAAATGTCACTTATGCCCTGGTGTCTGTCTACAATCATGAGCTGGATATTCGAGCAAAGGTCTTGTGAGCATCCTGATTCTGCTTCTCTGCACCCTGCTGAGAGAGTAGTTAAGCAAAAGGGATAGACAGGAGGGTACATACCATTTATAAACAGAAGCCCAGTAAATACCATTTATAAACACAGAAGCCCAGTGCTCTGACACACTGATGGTGGAGGGAGGGGTAGAGGCACATTAGGATTAGATTCACTTAGCATTCACTTTCTCAATGTTATGATGAGAATAAACTCTGATGAAGTCTATGTTAAAAAATATATCCAGTGGCTAGAGAGTTGTGAGAGATGCCTGGCAGTCCTGCATGGCACTGAGATGTCTCAGCTCTGATTGACTTCATGGAATATAGTTGATGGAATGCAATCATATTGTTGAATGTAGTAGTCTGGAAAGACGCTTCAATGCTAAAATTATATGTGTAATGTAGAATCTGGGAAAGAATAGAATTGGATATAATTGAGTAGAACAGAACAGAGTAAAATTTCTTTTCAGAGGTTGGGGTTTTGACTGCAGCTCTGAAATGAATCAAATTTTCTTCTTTCTGTTTTTTTTTTCTTAGTGATTAATTATTATCAAATATTCTTTAAGAGCTGTGACATCTGTTAAATGTAATTACTTTCTCGTCCATATGTAAATCAAGGCCTTTCTTAAAAAACAAGAAAGAGCCACTTTATACTTAAATTAAGTACTTTTATCTGCAATTTGCAAGTTAAGGTGTGTGTAAAGCCTGTGGCTGTACTAAAGGCTCAGTTGTGCCTCCTAGGCACAGTGTTAATTAAAGGGTGATGCGGATTCGTACAACTCTGAGGAGAACTCTGGAAGGGATTATACCTTGGAGAGGCACAATGCCTCCAGTGCAACACAGCATGCCAATAAAATGCACATGCTGTGCACCACCCGCGTTGATGTTGCTCAGCACCTCTGTGGGCCCATCTCCTTCCCACACCCCCTCATCCACTTTGCTGGGGTTCACACCCAGGGGATACTGGGAAGGGACAGTCCTGGCACCTGTGTCCAGTTCCTGCATGCCAAAGGAAAGGTGGTTCTGACATCCTTTATGTTGCTGATAACTATTCAGATGGGATACAACCTGGCCAAGGATAAACAGAAATTGCCAAGTGTCTTTTCCTAGGTATAGTTTCTCTTTTTACTCAGTGTCAGGTCTTTTAAAAGCCTGACAGCATATATGATGTTTGACAGCTTCTTACATTTTATCTAAGTCCATCCTATATAGCTAATTTTGAATAATTCTATATCCATGTCTGATTTTGTTCTCCTTCATATTTTTCATCAGGGATCATTCTTCCCTGGGGCTGCTCTCTTGACACCAGTGTAGTTTTAGATATGATTTACTCCTATGCAAATAAGATCAGCATCATACCTATAGACCTTTTGTTTAGAATATTGGCAGTATCCAGAAAATTTATTCCAATCTCTATGTAAGTAATATCTGTGATCAATTTAATATACTTTAAGGGTTTTTCAAGGCCATATTACTCACTAGATTAAATGTACATTTTGGTAATATATTATTGCTATTGTACTTCCAATAGATCTAATTCAGCCCAGGGTGGTTTTTTTATAACCGAGTAATAGACCACTGAAAATAGGATTTATTATAGAAATGCCAAGACATTCTTATTTATGGTATAATAGTACAAATTGCCCTTATAATAAATACTCTTCAGTTATCAAATCATCAGTCTTTTATGGTAACACTGACAAATGATCCCATAGGCAGTATGATATTATTAATGTAATGTATTAACTTTCAATTTTAAATTGGTTATTGGATGTGGAACAACTGTACATTATATGATGTAGTTTAAGCAGGACTTGTGACCTAAATCTGCATAGCTTTACAGCAAAATGTGACTACACATAGTGCTTTAGACTATCCTCATATGCAACGTGAAAATAGTATCACTCTGAGCCCACAATTCAACACAGATCTGTAGACTGCATCCGCTGAGAGGAAACTGTCACCAAAGAATGTCTAAAAGGAAAATTTTTAAATCATGCAGAAAATTTTTGGTAAGTCATTGTCATTACCGGTCCCAAACAAAAGCAGGTCAATTGTTAAGAGCTGATGAAAATAAAGACTAGAATGAATTTTATTTAAAATTTAGCTTTTGAGGGTTCTTTTTTTACCAGCAAGTATTTGTTTCATAAGCTGTTCACTGTTACTAAGGAAGAAACACTTAGTTATATATATTTGATCTGGAAAAAGTGCAGAACCAGGGTCCTTTGTGGAGATTTCACATTTGTACAAAGTAAAACAAAATAAGCAGGGAAGATTAAGAAAATGTTATAAAAGTAAGCTTTGCAAGAAGTATTTATTTGAGCAATGAGATTGGCAAGTCTTAAAATGTAAGGAATATATGTTTAGCAACTTTTCATAGCTTAGATCTGTAGTACTCAGCAGATACATTTTTTTATCCTCAGTTCAGTCCCATATTTTGGTACTAGAAATCCAAATAATTTAAAGCTTTAACAGTCTAAGAGTGAGGTACTATTTAATTATATAAAGTTTATGCTTCAACATCACCAGTAATTTATTCAGAATTTTAACTGCTCTTTTAATGCATCAAAGCGTGATTGGAAATAAGTGAAAATTTTCTATTTGTCTTTCTGGTCAGTTGGAAAATATTTATTTTGCTTGAGAGAAATTTAGCACAGTTTTCCCAGCAGCCAGTTAAGTGTGGTCATTGTTGGTGCCAATACCCTGTAGAGATTTTAAAGGAAGCTAAACAACTTAGACAGTCCATTGAAAAAAAAGAAAAAAGTAGTAATCACAATGGGGAAGAAATTTTTTTTCTATGTCTTTCTTATGTTATGCATTTTTCTGTTGTGGAGAAAATCTTGGATTCTTGACTTGCCTCACTCTCATTCCAACACCCAGCCTCACAAGTCAAGTAGAGCAGCTAACTGGCCCATCCAATTAAGGGCAGCTGGCTATCACCCCCAGACCACTTTATAGCATGGAAAAATTCATCCTGGATCTCAGTCAAAAGTCTCTTCCCTGTCTGTCTGTCCTGTCCCAACCAGTTAACATATCCTCTCTTCAGAAATTCCTGCAACTGAAGACACAGCTTTATCCCAGGTAGAGATTTCAGTGTTTTTACACTCACCACCTGAAAAACATTTAGAGATATTTCTGCAGTTCCTTCTACTCATATGTGGCCAGCAGACCACATCTGTAATTTTATTAATTTACACTGACACAACTTTATACTGTGGATTAAGTACTCATTAATAGGCAGTAAAAGTTTGTGTTTATATCTGTTTTATCAGAAGAAAGCATCTGTATTTATCCCAGCTACTGTCATTCACGAATAGTCATCGGAAGTGCAACCTCCTTCACTCATCCTGTAAGAATGTTCTCTCTTCAGCTCATCCAAATAAACTCTTCAACTACAGAATGTAGCAACTTAAAGTCCAGTTCAGCATTCCTTGCCTTGTCAAATGAGATCTGAGGTGGCTCATGGACCAGCTATGAAAATTAAGAATGTGGAATCACTTAGGGCACCAAAATGAGGCTGAAACAACCCTTAAGTCCCATTCTCTGCTGTCTGCATAACAGAATTCATCATCAAGGCTTCATTTTGAGATCAGACTTTTGATCTAGGTACAAAAAGAATTCATCACTGATATACCTGCCGTTACTTTTGGAGATGTTATTATACCCACTATCCCAGAGCCAGAGGCCAACTCAAAGCACATTCTAAGAATCAGATGCTAAATTGATGGTGGTGATGTAAAGGCCTCGAGCAGCTGCCCATGCTCAGTTCACACTTGATCCTAAGCCCATTGAAGACACTGTGAATCTTTCCTTTGACGTCAATGGGCTTCAGATCAGGTCCTGAGCAATTTTTTAAAAGCCTCAGAGAAATCAAAACCATTTCCTTTGGAATGAGACTGTTCACACCCCTTGGTGAAGACTATTTCCTTTCCAAATACAGCTTTTGTACCCGTCACATCAGCTCAATTTCTATTTTTAGCAAAAGCTTCATTTTTTAAAGAAGCACGAAGTATGTTTTCACTTACATTTCATCTACTAGCATCTAAGCTGGTTTTGTTCAACTCTCAAAAATATCCCCAGCTGGGCAGACCAGACCTACAACCAAAAATGTAAAACATTTTAGAAAGTTATGGCCATTTAAAAACCCTTTTTGCAAAAAAACCATTTTTTTCAAATGTCGCTACACACTGCCGCCAGTACACTCTAGTAGATTATTTTGTCTAAAATGTATGGCACCATGGAAAATGTTATAACTTGTATAACAGAACTGATACAACAGTAACTGTTATACAGACCTTCATGATAAATACTATATAACTTGATTTATAAATGTTTCTGAAATTCAAAATAAATTACAAAGTATAGTAGACCAGGGAGACTAGATCTACCTGTCAGGATTCAGGTCTGTCTAACCATTTCCTGAAAGTGATGGGGATATTCTTGGATAATTTTGTCCAAGAGAAACAATCCTTGTGATGACCAAGAGAAGAGGGAGGTGCTCCCCCTTTATTGAAGACTGGGAGAGTGGTGAGTGGGTGTTCACTGCTTGGATAGAAGAAAGGTGCAAAGACATGCTCAGAGACACCACGTTGTTGTGCAGAAAAGGACAAGAAAAGACCAATTTGAATCTATTCCCTTGTGTAAGCAGGTCTCCCATAAAGTTTTGCTGGGGACATCACTGACCAGTGGACTGTGAATATTAGCTGGGAGACTTTCTGTCTCTTTGCTGAATTCTATATTCAAAATGTCTATATTGTTTCATGAACACAAAAACTGCCATATTTAACTGTTAAGATTCATGTGTACCAGTGTTTAAGTATATCATCATTTCAAAGGATAAGAGTATAAAGGATCTTTGCTCCTTGAACGGAAATAACTGTTTATGATGATGGAGAGACTTAATTAGATTAGCTGAGTTATCATGGGAAAAAAAAATATTAGATGAGCTGTGTTTTCTTTTTCTTCTCAAGCATAGGCATGACAACCCCACCTCAATGATGGCCATCTCCCATTTAATGTGTGATTGCAACTTTACTCTGGGAAAGAACACTCCCTATAAGTTGCTTCCTGAAGAATCTTCCATGGACACTTCTTGCCAAGTCCACCACTGCATTCCTGTCGTATTGGGCCTCCATCCTTTGTGAGAATATCTGTGTAAAACAGACAGATAAGGTGACTTTCATCTGCAGTTTCCCCCTATAGTTTTCTGAGTATTCTGAAAAGATGAACCTCTCAGGGGCCCCAGACCTGTGATTTTGATGCAGGAGCAAAAGCAGAGGAAGAATGTAGATCTTGCAGGATAACTTATGATGCACAGTAGTCCAGAGTAGAAGCTAAGTGAGATAAAACCAGACAATTTCCTTGGTGAAGAATACTTCAAGCTGTATGGTAGACAGTCTTGCGATGAGATAAAACAGAGGAACTCTATACAGAAAAACAGTCTAAGAAATCTCTTCCAGACTGAAAACAGCAGCTAAGCCTGAATGAAAAGCATTGTCAACTGCTGCTTCTGGACTGCATCACTTCTCCTATGCTAATGAAAGACCTAGTCTAAGCAAACTTTAGTGTCCAAAAAGCCCTTGTTCCAGAACCTCAAATGAGGCCAGTAGAAGGGACAGAAGTGACTACTTTGCTATAATATGTGAAATTGCCCCCAAAATATGTACTATGCCTCAGATCAAAAACAAGCAGACCAGGAAGTATAAAATAAGCTTTGAAGGCAGTGCAGAGGGTCACAAGTGTTTTTTGGTGTGAGGGTCTTAGTGGCCTCAGCTGATGTCAATTTAAAGAGACAAATGATTACACCAGAGGCAGAAAAAATAATGTGGTATTATTCCCTGAGGTATCGATATCTCATCAGACACATTTTTTTTGAGTTAAGCAACAAGACAAAAAGGAGTTGGGGGATGGGAAGCCAAAAAACAACTAAAAACCCTCAAATGAAAAACACCACAGTTCCTCTGAGTATGAATTTAACCAACTAGTTGCCTGGCTTTATTATGTTTTTTTTAATCCCATGAAAAAACTTGACTTGCTTCTCTGGCTAATTGGGTCTCTTCTTGTATCATGACAGTTCAGGAAGGCCTAAAGAAAAGGGCTATAAATACATACAGAAAGAGAAGCAATGAATAGGCAGTCATCCTGTGGGTTTAAGAATTGCCCTAGCAGATACCAGACTCTCAGTTCTAACTCATTTCTTTAACAGCACTGGTGAACATCAAAGAGTACAGCACAGAGCATGCTGAGTCCCAATTACACACCTCGAAAGTAAATGTTACTTCAATGGTAAGTCTTTGGAAATTCAAAATGAAATAAAGGCCAAGATACCCAAATGCTCTCTAAAAAATATACACCCTTACTGATAACAATTGTTTCCTCAAAATACAGTTATTAATATACAACACTACCTCATTTCATGAAAAATTGTTTTGGAAATGCGTCAAGAGCACATATTGGTATTATATATTCAAGATACCAGGAAAAGAAGTGTCAAATAATTAATTTCAGTGAACCTCTATTTTTTTTAACAAGCTATTTTTAGATACAGGAAATATTTTCTGAGCACAGCTCATGTTTAAAGGAGAAATAGAGTTAGTATAAATAATTGGTGCGTGTTGAACCTGGGCAAGCATGAGTTGTTTTATTAAAAAAAAACCTCTTTATAAGCTGTGTAAGCCCTCTGTAGCTAAATACAAGTTCAAAGATTCATGTCTTTCACATCATTTAGCAAAAAATCATTGCAACAACCATCTTTGATTGTTGGGTTATTTTTTTTCTTTCTTCTCACAGTAATGAACAGATTTTTCTCTAATATCTTAATCCAGTGCCAGGAAACAAACTTAGACATGTGGCCATTAGATTAATTCAAATAAGTAATGGATAAGGAAATTTTTAGATTAAGTGGTCTTTAATTTCAGTTGTACAACCTCCCTAACCTTCGTGACAGTGCTCACATGCATACCCTTGACTTCCTGCAAGTACATCCAGTATCCAATGAATTGGCTATGGCATGTAATAAAAGTATAGAAGTAACTTCTACAGTCATCAGCACATGCAATGTTACTTAAATGGAATTATTTTCACAGAAAAAATTGCTATGTTATGCCAGTAGATATGCCAATACTACCTTGGGTAGTATATATCAACTATATAAAAGGAGTATATGTGTGTGAGTGCTTTATTAAGTTTTTTCATTAAGCTACCAACAAGTTTGTGCCCTTTACTCCATTGGGTGTTGGTGTTCAGTTCATGTTTTACCTGATCCTACCTCCAAGACTGTGACTATTTCTGCTTCTTTTCTTTTTCATTAGGTCAGCCCACCATAATTCTGTAACTTACTTTTTTAAAAGAATGGAGCATTGTACAAATGAAGGGGAGGAATTAACATTAGACTTCATTCTAAAAACAAGAACTAAGCTTAACCACAAACAGTCTAAAATCCTTCAATCACACACTTTTTAAAATAAGCACCTGTGAGTAATGCCCTATAATGAGGACATCTATACTATGTTAACACTCCTTTCTATTGTGAAAGATAGCAGAAAGTCATCTTGCTTGCAACTCTTGCTTGCCCATGTTGGCAGTCCCCAAGCTGCCAGACCTGAGCCTGGGTGCTGATTGCACCGGGTGCCAAAAGACACAAGAGGAGCCAACAGCTGAGATTACAGGGCGAGTGCTCAGCAGAACCCATGAGCCCCACTAAAGCAAACATTTAGATGTAAAAGGAACCATTTGGAAATAAAAATTATTTGGACACATCTGCTTGATTAAGGACCCTTACACATCTCAGTCTCAGGTGTGGTTGATCAAATATGGGCAGAAGCAGGTTTAGATACAGGATCAGTCAAGCCTATGAACCTCTCCATTAAGACAGATAGCAGCCACAGCAGTACTGAGGCTAAAACAGAGAAATCACACAGCAGGGAAGCAATGCACAGTAAAATGTGAGGAGCTCTGAAGTGTGTGCTCTTCTCTTCACTCCCCCCCCCTTTTTTTTTGCATGCTTTTGATCATTTTTAAAATATTTCAGAACTGCCAGTTAATGCTGAATCTAGATAAATGACAGCAGTTCCTGTGTGTCTTAGAACACGTAGGATGATAAGGGTTGCTCTAGGTACAGACATTTGTGGGGGTAGTTTTGCTGCCATAAGGGCTAATTTTTTACTTTTTTTCCAGGAAGTCTTGGATTGTGGACCACAATTCATTAGTCATTCCTCGTGGCTCAACATCACCTTCAGTATGATCCAAACCACAAATGTGAATCACTAATTAACTTTTCTTTGTTTCTTTAGAATCAAGCCTTTTTTATTATTTTTAAATTGTTTTATTACTTATCAAGTGCACAAAAAGCAAAATTTCTTCTTCATTGGTACAAAAACGTGCACATTTTTATTTTTGGTTGCTTGCTATTTCAGTTTTTCAATAACACAGAATTATCTACTTCATAAGGTCGTAATGTCTCTTGCTGTTTTACAGTAAATCACCAGTTTCACAACAGTTACAATCTCAGGAAAATTTGTTTTCAAAGTTGCTCCAAAAAGAGGATTTTTTAGCTCAAACTTAATAGGGTAGCCTTGTGCCTAGACGATATCACCATTTTTTGCTGTTAGCAATTATAAGAAACCTTCTCTTAGTGCACTGGAACTAAACTAGTACAGAGTACTTTTAGATTTCAGGTTACTTGGTTCAAACTGCAGTATGTGGAACTTTTCACAAACTACAGTGCACTCAGCCTGTTAAAAACACTGATTTAATCCAGCTTTATGGATTACTGGTGTTAAAAACAATGATTTTCAAAGTATGCCTTTAAAGCCCTCTTATTTCTTAAACCTGTTTAAGAAATTTACCTTTCCTTGCACTAAGAATGCTAGGACAAACTGATATATCCCCGTGTAGTTAGAATTGATTCAGGGAATATACACAATATTCCTGTATTTTAACTCTGCAACAATTCCCCCAAATTATCTTCATGCATGGAGAGCCCTATTTTAGTTCCTGTCAGCCTAAACAAAGAATCCACATCAGTACTTCCATATTTCCGCCCAGGATTTCCCAGACAAAAATATGCGTTCACATACCCTTAAAATATTTGAGGTATGCTCAATAAATCCATTACTTTCCTAACACATCGGACATACTTGTGAGCTTGCAGAAGAACTGGACACCGCATGCTAAGTTGCTGCTATGCCTCCCTGGAAAATAGAGATACACTGTACGTGTCAGAACCTCCTGGCAGCACAATCCAGCACTTTCTGGAGTCATCAGACTTAAGAGAGCAGCACTGTCACAGGGGTCAGTGAATCTGCTCTTCCCAGCCCTCTTGCACTGCCACATGCCCAGGAAAGAGAATGCCTCCTCCACCACCCTGCACTGCAGGGCTGAAGAGCAGGAAAACCCCTGGGCAGCTGGAGCCCCCGTCAAGGCAAGAGCACAAGTGTGCAGCCTTCCAGCAATTGCCATAGAAATGATGGAGCTGTGCTGGCCAGGGCAAGGTTAGGATGTGACTCTGCCACTTTTTCTCTCAAGAAAAGCCATTGGTCTTTGGAATTGACTGTTGCTGTAGATCAACAAACAGAATCAACAAAGGACAGGACAGTATCAGCGTAAGGATAATAACAGGCACATCAAGAAACCCAACAATTTAGAGCCAATGGAAACAAGCAAAGCCAAAATATCTACATCTATACACAAGCAGTCTGGTGAAAGATAATATTTACAACAGATGTTCAGTTTCTTGTCCATTTTCTGCCACTCTAAACTGCAGGAGACAAGCTCTGCTTTGGCAATGTTGCCACGCATATTTAATTCAAGATATTAAGAAAGCATGTATGCACTTTACATTCATGTTGTGGGGGGAAAAACATTAAAAAGAGGAAGAAAAAAAAGAAAAGAAAGAGAAAAACATAGGTAAGAAGAAGGTGCTAGAACTGACTCTGTTTATTCATCTCTACACGTGAATGTTGCTGTGGTGCACTTCCTCAACCTGAACACACTGACATGTACAGACAATCAGGCACATTGAGCCCAGCAGCAGGGAACAGGGGAAGCAGCTGAGCCAGGGAGGAGACAAATTTAGGGCAGATCTCAGGATGGCAGGGGAGAGTATGTCAGGAATAACGATTTTACATCCTAGGAAGTATAGTTTGTTCTTTCAAGAGATTTCTATGATAAAGTCCAAAAATGGGATATTAGGCAGACAAGGTTTAATTGCTGTATTTCATCCCTCAAATAAAAAAAATAAAAAATAAAAAAAATTCAATGCAAATTTAAAAAAAAAAAACAAAAAACCAAAAAACCACACCTTGGTCTTATCAGACAGCTATGGTAAACATGTATGAAGAATGTAACATATCTTCCTTGTATTAATATACAGTATAAAGAAATGGGTCTAGAGCTCAGGACACAAATGGAGCTTTAGATTAGCTGTCAACAATGTCATATCCATGTTAATAATGCCCCATTCATGCCTGGGGCTGACAGTCTTTCTTATTTTTATTCACAAATACCATTTAATAACAGCAATAAGTCACTCTAGACAGTGTATTTCTAAGGGATTTCTGCACTTCTCAGGTGGTTAAAGTCACTTGACCTTCAGCCTCATGCCTTAAAAACTCCCTAAGAGATGTGCTAAATTGCCCAGAAATACATTGCCTGTCATGTCTTGTTGGTTAATTAAGGGCCAACCTAGATGGCCTATAAGGACTGCCCTTAAGTAATTACTAATTGATCTCCTACTCAAGAAAAATGAATAAATTCCACAGCAGCCGCACTGTCACATGGCATTTACTCAAGTTCATATTCCTCCAATAGAGGATGAAATGCACACAGTACAATCCACAGGGTGGATTGAGCGCAGAAACACCTTCAGAGCAGCAAAGCCTCAGTCCAAGTTTGTCATGTCTTACTGGTTGTAGCCACTGTTCTCTGCCCTTCACTTCCATTGGGACAAAATACATTGCCTGAAAATCAGTGTTTGTAGAGATTAAGAAATATCCAGTATTTCCCATCTGGATTCAACTACTTTGAAAGACATTTAAAGTTTGTTGCAAATATCCAGCCAAGGACTCTCAACAAGAGTGTAAATTGTCACCTGAGGAAAGCCTACCAAAACAGCCAGAGGAAACACATTCCAAAGGTCTTTTCTGAAGAAAGGAGGTGGGATTTAGGTTGGTACAGGAGAGGGTTTGCAGTTTAGCCCAAATTGTTTATCAGTACTCATGACAGAAACTTCCTGGCATTTTCTATTTAAAAGAGTCCAAAAACCAGCTGTTATGGTCTGTTTTGATAAGACAATGAGAATGCTTCGAGTTGCATCAGAAATCTAGATAATGTATAGTAAGATATTTTCAGGAATAAGCAATATGAATACATTGCTCTTAAGAAGTGTATGCATAACAACATTTATTAGCCTCCTGTCAACCTCAGGAAGAGCACATTCATATATTATCCTATCCAAGCAGTTTTCAGATGCTGACTTCTCACACCTATATTCACGGTTTTCATGTCTCAAAATTACTCAAAGTAAAAAGGACCCACCACTGAATAATTTCTCTTGGACTCACCAAATGAAATGAGGACTCTTTGGAGTCTAAGACAACATTTCTGTTGACTTCAGTATAAGGCCAAGATTTTAGTCTGTAGACACGAAGAGTATAAAACTAAAAAATTCAAGAGACACCCTAGTACATGATAACATATGGTACAGGAGGATAAGCCAATTTTTTTAGTGTCTCATATGAAAAGCTGCAGTGGTTTCATGCTTCAGCTGATGGTTTGTGCAGGGCTCTCCCTACTCTCCCAAAACCGCATTAGGGGAAGAGTAGCATTTACACTGATTGCATAGAAACAGGGAATCTGAAATCTGGAAACACACTCTGATCACTGCGGGGCTACAAACACCACTGGTATAATGCTAGGAACCACATCAAGATACTTGTCTCACATATTACATGCTTAACTGCTTGATCTTCCATACCTTTTAATCTGTTAAATGTTGTGGAGTCAGTGTATGTATAAGTGTTATGGGTACCTGAGACAAGTAATGTAAATATATTCTGGTCATTATGATAACATAACTGATTGCTAGTATTTGACTCAGTGTACTGTACTGATTGTTTTAAGATAGCAAGAGATTGATAAATTAAATAAATGCAACAGGCATTTCTGAAGCTTGTTTGAAACAGAGGCAAGCAGCCAGCTGGGAAGGGCTGCTTCCCACACCTGAATTAAACCAAAGGGCTGAAAAGCACAGTCAAATGCAACAACTACCCTTTCAATCAGTCCCCTGGTACTCGGTATAAAAATTACATCCTGACCTATTTCTGCAGTTGATGCAGTTCTGGTATGTTTGATTAAGGTGGCTACTGACAAGATGTGTAAGCATATGCAATGTAAGTTAATTGTTGTGATATAACATTTTTACAGTTACGCACGGGCAGCAACAAACTGGCATTTCTAGTGTGGGGTTTCTTCCAAAACCTTGGAGCTAAACTAGATTTTTTATGATGTTAAATTCATCTTTAACAAACATCAGGATTTATGCAGCCTCTGGGTGTAGCAGTAAAACATATTCCTTGAAAAATAAGGCAATAAAAATAGTGATAATTCTGATTCCTGGATGTGCCTAGTTTCTTGCGACTCAAAAGGCCTTTGCTGTCATCATATTCTGCGATGATTTCTGTGTTTTTCTATAACATTTTTCTCCCTATAAATGTGGATTTTATATCCTCTTCATGTTGGTATAACATGAAGTCTTATGTGGAATTTAGAGGATCTGAACTAAATGTAGCTAAAAGGAACTTTTGGATGAACTGCCTGGGATTTGTTCAGATCTGTTAAAGTAATGGGGGAAAGCACAAAAGGATAAAGAAAGAAAGGCCTTAATCTTTGTTCCATGAGTGATAAAGCAGCATCACATGGGTGAAAATTGGCCTGACCTTCACCCACATGATGCTGCTTCTGTCTCAGCCACTCTTTCTTTGCTCTGATTAAGTGAAGATAGCCTCTTTCTCTGCAAGGAAAAGTCAAAGAACAAAAAGAAAAAAAATTCTGTCTTAACTATAAAAGGTTTATTTTTTTAATCACAGTTGGGCTCATACAAGCCAGTTTCTAATCTTATTTTTTTAAGCTAAAAAAGTGCCTTTTTAGAAATTCTTTGGCTCGGTTTCTTTAGCCCCCCCCTTCAAACCTCAGGGCCTAGATCTTAACTTGCTTCCCTTGGATGTGCTTTGTTGCTCATCTTCACTTTTACATGATAGCTGTTTGACTTAAATGGGTTGTGCGCCAAAGGATTGCCCCTTGGGGAATGGAAAAACTGGAGGGAGGGAGAGGAAAAGCAGTACTCAGCTGGTTTAAATGGCACAGACAGTATATCTATTGGCAGGGTATTGCCAATGCTCCAAGGAAACTTTCAGTGCTGGGCTTTTACCACTGAATGCCAGACACTGAGACATGATTTTATGTATCAGGTTATCCATGCTCATACAGACTAAAAAAATTTACTGCGACACTGTTGTCCAGCAGTTCCTGTGACTAATATTTTTAACAGCAGGATATTTAAAATTTGACAAGGATATAATAATTCATTGTGCAGATAGTCAACATGCTTGGAGAGCTGCTAATGTCTTCAAAGGTTTCAAGAGGGCACACTGAAATTAATCTCTTTTGCAATGTGTGCTACATAAATATTTTTGTTATGCTATTGCAACAGGATGAAAATGTATTTTTAATTGGATGTTAATCTACTAAACATCACTTAAAGTCATGATTGTGTAGGTGTATGTAAGTGTGAATGTATCTGGCTGAAATCCAGTGAATTATTGGCTAGGTCCACGGGCTAGTTTCAATTTGCACTGGTCATATTTTCCCTCGGGAGCTAAGAATATGTGATGCTGTGCCACATAATGGAATGTCATTGTAATGTGCAATGCCTGTTATGGTGTTACATATCTGAGGTAGGGAAGGAGGAAAGACCTGCCCAGCTTACCTACAGCAGGCATCAGACACTGGAAACACTCTGTATATTACTTAGACGTGTTATATTATGAAATGGCAACGTGATAAGTTTACAGTAGTTTCTAAAATTGAAATCAGACATGCTGATACAAGCATGCTCTGAATAAGTCTAATGTGACTACCACTGATTAATTAGTGTTGGAATCAACAAACACCAATTCGCTCTGTTTAGAAATTTTGCAGCAGCTATGATTTATGAGAACATTCTTAAAATAAAACTGATCCTAATTTTGATATGTGAATATATAACTCTAACAACAACATCCCTTCTTTGGCAGTGGTTTCAGAAGCATCAGCATGAGTCCTTTTCTGGCCTGGACAGACTCTGTCTAGCTATATGTCTTCTCATGGACAGCTGAATCAATTATTTTTTAGTGATGTAA
The DNA here is from genome assembly GCA_013400495.1 of Nicator chloris. Taxonomy (NCBI): domain Eukaryota; kingdom Metazoa; phylum Chordata; class Aves; order Passeriformes; family Pycnonotidae; genus Nicator; species Nicator chloris. The sequence goes on from WAAE01000739.1 coordinate 27,132, forward strand.
CTGAGATTCACAAGATCTAGTTTTTGAGTGTGTAGTACTACCAGTCAGACCATCTAAGAATATGTTTCCATTTGTTTTCCCAAGTAAATTGCACCATTGTGCCCACAGAGTGCCACACAAAATGTTGTGGTTGTAAATATGTTCAGCAACAGTTAGGATTTGGATGCTGATTCAAAGCCCATTGAAGTCAATGAAAAGACTTCTATTGATTTCAGTCTGCTTTGGCTCCATCACTTGATTCTTTGTTTAGAACTTCTAATGATTATTTAGTGGAGGAGGCAATACTGTGAGCTTTGGGTGCTGCAGTACCCTTGCTAAAAATAAAATTATAAGGAAAAAATCTTTTAAGGGGAAAAAATATAATTTGTATAGCAAATTTAAGTTAGCTATTTAACACACATCAACCACACATACACATTTATGAACATTTATGGGGATTCATAAATGCTTCCATAGTACATACAAACACACACACACAGCCTCCACATTCATACAAATCATACTAAGAATTCAAGATATAACCCTCTAGGTACTGATACACAGGAGAGTCCAGTGATATCCAGGGTATCTGCAACACCCACTGGCAAATGCATCAGACAGTCTATAGAGTCTTGCTTTCTTCTGAACAGGCACTAGGAGGCTGGTGACATCCCCAGGCCTTGCCAGGTGGCATCAGGGTCCTGGTTTGAGGCAACTGAAGGCAATCCTTAGCCTCAGTAGTTAATTACCAACAACGGATTATCAAGGTTCCATCTATTTTCTCTGTAATCATCTTACAGAATCATTTTTAAGCTCAGAATTTGACAAACCAGCTGGTTTTAATTTTGTGGCTTGAATCATTACTTCATTAACAAGAGGACAGCATCCATGATGACATATAAAATATTGACGCAATAGGCTAAATTTAAAAAGACGGAACGTACTGAAAACCACATTAAAAAACCAAGAATGTGTTTTTATTTAAACCACTAAAAATACTTTAAAATACATTTTTGGTTAAATTGTCTGGTTCTTTCAGTGTTTCTCAGTGCTAAGAGGCTGCTTTCACACACCCATAAAAGCTCACATTGGACAAATGTGGTACCACCCTCATCAGTAAGGAGGCGATGTAATTTGGTAAATTCACCTGCTAGTTAGTAGCTATTGACAGGACTAATCTGAAGCCTTTCTCACCATCCAAAGATAATGAGGTCCAGTACTTTTTAAATTTAAAATAATCTGAGCCAGCCATTGTATTTTACTGAAAATGCACGTTTCTACATATTAAATTGCTCTACATACAGCTTGTTTTGTATGACTTTTTCAGTTCATGGCAGCTGCCTTAAACAAGTTTGAAAGGCTCCATTATGGTCTTTTGGGTCAAAAATGGCTTTTTTTTTAAGTGCCAAAGCACTTCGTTACAGTGAATTGGTAACACAATATCCACACCATAATATGCATATTGTGCATGACAAAAGGCGAATAATTTGTAATCCCCATTTAAAATAAAAGCATAAATACCTACTGTATTCAGCAAATCTGAAATATTCTACCAGTACATATTTAAAAGAAACCCAATGTGTTCATGTGAAAGACAACAATAGCCTGTACTTTTTTTGTGTGACTTCCTGAAACTTTAGAGCACTTTTTAAATTTTTTGGGCTTTTCCCACTTCATTATTAACATAGTTTCGCTATTGAAATGTATTTTAGGAAGTCAATAAATTAAAATCTATGTGCAATTAACAGCAACGAAGGCAGGAGAATCTATATCAAGTGTAATCCCCCAGTGCAACAGAAGTTCAGATCAGAATGGTATCTCATCCCTCTTGGAGGGCCCATTTCATTTCAGGCTCTGTCACTCACACCAGGAGCGTGCTGGTGACTGTTGTGGCTGTACTGTGCATCCACAGTCCTCTTGTCCTTCATACAGTCCTTACTTGCCACAGATTTACTCACTCTCCCTGGTGTTTCTCACAGATTTTTATTGATAACATATATAAACATCATCCTTCCTTCTGTTACATTTGTTTCATGATCCACGTGCAGCATACGAAATACAGGGACCTGCATCCATTTGCAAAGCCTGAAGATATTGTTCATTATGTTTTATGTGCCAGAACAGATAAAAATTATTCCCAGAAGGATGCATTTTTAAACTGGCAAAGAAGGATGATTGACATCTACCATAAGTACTTTTGTCAAAGCTTTGGCGTGTTATCAGTTTGCAAAGCTATTCTAATGAACAGTGTCCATACTCACCAGATGTGCTAGCAAGAATATGCCAGATACTTGCAAAATTCTGCTGCAGCCTTAATGCCAAATGTGTATGACACAAACAAGTCAGGCTACGAGTTCTGCTAGATAAACTTGATTGGATAAAGAGTTAAGCCTAAAGGGTCAAAGAATGTAAATAATTCTAGGCAGGAGCCTACCCTCCTGGCTAATTTCACTAAACATGGATTATTATCTCTGTGCTCAAACACTAAATTGCCTTGGATAAATTTGCAACTTTAATACTGATGCAGGCAGAAGTAGAAAATGCTTAATTAAAATAAGGCTTTATATCTGTATCTCAGAAATTAAAAAAAACTACAGCATTTAATATTCCTGTTTGTTTATCCTTTTATTCCCAAGCGCCCACTGCTAGCTCACAAACGTTGTTTACATAGGGTACAAGAACAAGAACTAAAACAAAGTCTGTCAGAAACACATGAGGGAGGATTTAATTCTTTCAGGCTTTCAAGACACCCTAAGAGCTTGGCAGAGGTTTCCAGCAATGTCTTTTAGTGTCAGTTTCGAAACAAGTATGTACAGAGAGATTTCCAAATTCCCAGCACAAGGCAGGCCCGTGCTTAGGCTGGGTTCGCATCTGCTCTGACTGCCTCAACTCTGCACAGCAATAGAAGATGTTGGTGAAAGGGATCTTGATCCCTCCTGTGACTTTTTCAAGTATTCTCTAGGCATTCATCATTCAGATATGCATTTATGAACTTCTAATATTTTAAGTATAAAACACCAAATAAATTATTTTAAGTAATTAATATAAAATTCTTTGTTAAAGTTGCATTCTTTGGGGGGCTGTTGGGACTGATATGTTAGAACATCAGACCATTCTTTGGCTTTGTTCCAGGGTGCAGATAATGCATATTTGTGGATTCAGGTAAGAGCTATCACATAAACTGGAGATATTTTTATTTCCTTTCCTTGAGAATCTGCTGTAAAATTCTGAAAAATTTAACTAGATTATCATCACTATCTTATTGACCTATCACTAATCATTCAAACACAGATTTTACATAACTACTTGAACAATCTTGAAAATCAGCCCAAGAAAATATATGTTTATTTAGTGATATTTTCTTGCAATGGTTCCTCCACACTGTCTCTTGAAAAGTGAAGCTAAAGAAGATCATGGTTTTTGTAATGGAGACTGTACATCTGCCAAAATATTCATTTAAAAGTTTCCTTACTCCTTCTCTGAACTTAGGAAAATTCCCCACTGCCATGGGATATGAACTCCCAGGCTGTAGATGTCTAAAAGCACTATTTGTGCTTCTACCAAAATATGCACTGCCAATGATTTCAGGAGGGCCCAGATACTCCCAGTTATGTGGAAGAGTTAATATTTGGCTGGTGCCTTCCCACTTGTCCTTGCCATGGGAGGGAGATCCTCCCTTATGGCCTGAGAGGCTCAGTGACAGCACTTCCATCAGCTTCATGTCTTCCCTCTAGCTCTCTCTCAGAGTTACTGTGCATTCACACAAATAATACTTTCAGAGTGTATGTGAAGAAAATACCCCAAGTCTATTAGGATGTGTGTCAAAATTACAAACACAGAGGTTGGTATATATGCATGCTAATCATTTCTAGTTATGCATGAAGTTAATTTACAAAAGAAGATTTACATTATTTTAATGGCATTCTCTACAAATAATATTCAATTATTTCAGTTTGGTTTTGATGCCTTTTTATGTTTTGCTTGTTTGGAGATGTGTATTAATTTGCTTTATCAATAATATGAAAAATTAATGGAGCTCTTATTAAGGTTAAAAGCACCTCAGAGAAGTCATCACTTGTCAGCTCTGTTTTATTACTACAATTACAGTAAAGTTGTGTTGCTATCACTTGGCAAAATAGTTACTCCCTTTTCCCTGGCAGGTTTCAGGTTGCTTTCCTGCTTTTGCTGGAAAAGGAGCATTTGGAGCTGCCCTTTAGAGCTGCATGGATGCACTTGCAGAGCTGCAGAGAGGAATGGCATCCATGTGTGCTCTGTGCCTGGCACACCTGGGAAATCCCAGCCTCTCCCTCATCCCCTGGGCACACAGACACCCAGACTCTGCCAGCTCCTGCAGCTCTGCTTCCCCAGCATGACCCTGCCAGGCACTCACCTCCTACATCTCTCCTCCCATGGAGACACCACCAGCCCTGGCTGTCCTTGGCCCTGTCTCTTCCTGAGCTCAGCTGGACTCAGTTTGCCAGCCTGAAACAGTGGCGTAAATCTCACAGTTTTTCCTTTATGAGGTGTAACCCTTCAGATTTCTTGATGGTGATTTTCTTGTTGATATCTGAGGACGAATGGCAGGATAATACCCATGTGAAATATAAGTGGACAGCAGCATCAGATCAGAAGGGTAGTGAGAAGAGAGTGAAAGGAAAATGATGACAGGGCACTTTTTGTTAAGTGCTGATCCAGTGAAGAGGTTCTCTCTCTGGTTAATGCAATTTAGTGATAATTCTTTGGAAAGGAGAAAGGACTCTTTCACAGCTGTATCAACAATAGCCCTCACTTGAAAAAAACCCAGCAGCTGACTTGACATGTCAAGCATCACATATTTGGCTATGAAAGCAAAGCATAAGCCATGCTGGCCAATAGCACAAACTTGGAATGATGCCACTGAAAAGCTGGTCTGTAAACTGATGCTACCTTATTTCTTGAATTCTAAGAGGGCTTGCTGAGATTTAACAGCAATGCAGAACTACCACATTCCTCATAGATATTTCTTTTCTTGTTACATGAGATCCATGCATGAAGTGAAAAAGAGCAAATGAACATCAGGTTTACATCACCACTGATATGTGAATGATTGATCACCCATTAAATCACATACAGAGCCAGTAACAGCACACGGGGTAGTGTTAAAGCAAAATGTTTGATATTCTGTACTCTAATTAAACATGGAAATAATATGATGCAGTCTGTATTGTAAATGTTATTGCAGATTATAGACCTAGAGGAGAGGTGTTATGCCACCTTTATAGCCTCCAGTTCCTGGAGACTGTGACTTAGAGCTGCCTCAGGGCTGCCCTAAATTACACCAGTTGGTAATGACTCCCAAAGGGCTGCTATGCATCCAGTGGTTGCTGGAGTGTAAAGTACTTTGGCTATGCCAGCAGCCCATCATTTCACAATGGAGGCTGAGAGCAGCTGGCATAGTGCTTGGAGGAAATCCCCAAGTAGTGGTTTAAGACATTTTTCTAACACTTTTTGTCATGAGAGTGATATAAAATAAAGGCCAGATTTCACAAACACACAGAGGTTTTTTCCTTTTTATTTAAGCATCCGTAGTTTTGGTTTGATAAACTTGGAGATGATGGTTTCCATAGGGTTTCAGAACAGGTATCAACCCAATATTGCTTCAACTTGGCAGCATTCCAGATCTCCAGTTCTGGCCCCAATTCCCTGCCCGTGCAGTGTAGCACCACCGGCTGTCAAAGGCATATTCCTGACTGACATCTGTGTTAGCAAAAGCAGAACTGGATTTTCCCTTGTATATGCAGGTTTTTCAGTTCAGGCCTATATTGCAGCCTTTGCTGGAGCCACCAAAGAGAGCAGTTTGCGTGTGCAGAAGATATTTTGAGTACGACTGTCTGTAGCTCGTTCAAAAGCCATGCCAATTCAGGCAGAGGAGTGATGGGTGCAGCTTCTTCTGTACAGTGTGTGGGCTGGGCCAGCCATTCTCACACAAATATCTCGAAAGGTCAGATATGAAGTTATTACTTAATACTGGCAGCTTGGGGAGTTGAATTTTCATCTATCTTTAGGATGTCCTCAAGTGAACAGCCTGAAGACAATAACTGTCTGCTGGCAGCAGAAACTCATGACTCTCAAACTAAGCTAATGCAGTCCAAAACTCAACTGATGACAGTGTTTTCCAACCTCTGAGGCAAAAAGCCTCCACTTATGATCTTACTAACTGTTCTATGAAACACAGGGAAAAATAGAGTAATTTACAGAGATATACACAGCACAGAAAAGTAACAACCCTCTGGGAAGCTACCTAGGGAGAGGGAATTACCAGTTCTGTACTAAAGATATCTTTTAAAAAATGTCCATAAGCCCAAATAACATCAAGGATGAAAATGATCTTATGAAATGTCCCTGGATGTGAACTCATAAAGGACTGACTTTCAACTTAAGTGGAGAAAGGTGAGTGTGCATGCAAGGACTGTGCTGTAACCTTCCTAAAAGGAAGCAAAACATACCATCCCCTTCTCTTCCACCAAGTCTCCCTTTTGAGCTAGTGCTGGCTGGCAGGTCTGCACAGGGTGGCAAAAGGTCAAGAGGAGGATGGATGAAAGAAGCTAATACTGAATTTTTTCTGTTTCCTACATCCTCTGTGCAAGGAGGACATGGTTTAAAACTTCTATCCTCTTTCTGGAAGGTTCAGAAAGCTATGAGAAAACTTCTTTAGTGCCCTGTATATATTCACAGATAGACACATGATTTCCCAAAAGAAACTCAGGAAAGTGGATCAGAAAATCATAGAATTAATCATACTATAATGATCAGAAATGGAGATCATCTAGCCCATCATTTTGCCTGAAGGCAGGATTGATTTCAGTTAAGTAAATTCTGATAGTCTCCTGTCATTCTATTTGTTTAATTATTAAATGATTTTTAATATTAGTAGTACCTGTTACTATCCTCTAAGCAAAGCATTCGGTGCTTAGCTACTCTTTCTGCAACCTGAATGATATCATCATATGACAATTAATACAGGCCAAATGCTAGAGGTCTGCCACAGTCTTAATATGCTTCATTCTTTCATTAGATCCTTTCTGGAGCTTGGAAAGAAGCTAACTAAACTTAAATGGCTTGTACCCTATATATAAAAGAATCCCAGACAGAATTTATGTTCACTTTAACAGTGTAAACTTGGCATGAATCCTTGGAAGGCCAATATTTTACTCCACTTTCCAATAAAGCTGGAATACAGTACCTGAGGACAAGAAACTCTTTTTCTGTGATGTAAAACCTACAGATTTTTCCCTCCTGTGTACTTTCAGAATATGTTCTTGAAGGCAGAAAGGCTGGGGTGGACAAATTAAAGGGAGCTAAAGCAGGAACAATAACGAACAAACGCCATTATTTTTACCATAGTTCTTGGGGGAAGCCAGGGTAGAGATGTAGAAAGTCAGTTACAGTGATGCACTTCACTTAGCATGGGTTCATGCAGTGCAAAGAGCTTAATGCCTGCAGCTGAGCTGGGCCTAATGGGCAGCAGTTGTTATCTGTGGAAATGGAGTCTGTGACAGGCAGCCTGGCTGCTGTACCTGTCTGTGATGCCTAGTGGGATTTTCATGCTCGTGACCTTTTCTGACTTATTTTGCTTAATTTTCATCCAAAAAAGCCATCATCTGACTGGTCATCCCAACCCCAAATTTTGCAGTCTGAGCCCATTGGTGAAGGTTTAGTGAGAAGAAGGAGGGAGAAGAGGGGGAGTCTGCAAAATAAATCTGGGGCTGGGGACAGAGGGGAGCTGCTGCGAGACCTGTGCACCTGACCAGCACCCACATTTTTATAATCTTTTTATATAACTTTTATACGTCAGTGTATGCATATGTACAGGTAGTTCTTCCTACACTTATTTCTCTCCCAAATAACCAGAAACTGCTGTAAATCTTCTAACAGGCTAGCAGAGACCTTTGCATGCTGCCTTACACCACAGAGACTGAAAACCCTTTCCCAGTCTACCTGTCTCACAGCAGTCCCACAGGTACTGAAAAGCCCCTGCAGTCAAATCCAAATGAGAATAACCCCACCAGTGCACCGCCAACCACTCTGTGTCCTGCCAGTTCTGCAGACTGGTTTATACTTGATATCCCCCAGTAACTTCATGGCCCTTTTAGGACACCAAGCATAGAAAAGGTCTTGTTCTCAGCAGAATTAACGACTCCCAGGCCTCTGTCCTATCTGAAAAGGCTTTAAAGTAGGAAAGAAGGTTCCCTGTATTTTCTTGCCCCATATACAAAGGCAGGAGTATAAACTTACCTCTATGGAGGCAAGAAGTTTTAAGAATTTATCTCTTGAAACAAGCATTCAACTTAGAAAGTAGTGTGATACCCATCATATTAATCATCATAAACTTGCAATTTCTTAAGGAAAACACTTATTTACCTGATCTAAATTGATCCAGCTTAATAAGAAACTCATTTATTATTTATATGCCTTATAAAACTCCTAGCACATGAGGAAGCTGAGTAACTAAGGAAGTCCATACAGCAAAAACTTATTATTTGTTATTGCTATTCCTTGACTGTTTTGATGTTTGCATGCTGTGTATGTTTACACAAAAAGTCAGACTCTCCAACATGATAATGTGAATTTAACAGAAATGTTGCTGGCTTCATTTTTGTTGTACAGCAAAATACTGCTCTGCAAGGTTTAAGTATGGATAGCTGGTAAGGATGAGGTCACAAATACCAAAACTCCATGGAGTTGCAACAGAAATACCAGTGGCCTGGTAGCTCTGTTTCTCTAGATCCTGGCAAGGCTTTGATAAAGTGTGAAAAGAAAGACAATTTTATTCCAGACCATGTAGAATCAAGGCATTGTTTATTTTCCATCCACCCTTTTTTTTTTTTTTTTTTTTTAGTGGTGGGTTTCTTATCAAAGTTCAGCTTCAATCTTAGGTCACCATTTGACATTCCAGTTGCATGGGTGTCTTTGGTAAACACAGAGTATTTTTCAGTGAAGCTCAGCTCTATTTAACAGATGAAAGTGGATTCTAAAGGTTGAAGTTCTACCAACAAAACTCAGAAGCACAATTTAATGACATGCAGCCAAGTGACATACCCACACTGGGCTGAATCCTGGCACAGGTGAGCAGGATGGCAGGAGCAAAATTCAGGAGGCAAATCTGGAGTTATGGGGTTACAGAGAACCCTTTGTCAACAGCACAAGCACACAGATTTTAATTGGATTGGTTGTTTCCTCCAGGAAGGAAGATGTGTGTTTGAGATTGCTCATTTGTGGGCAGGAGGTGAAGGGAGGTGGAGCAGACACGTGACACAACATTTTGGGGGTATTGTGGCAAAAAGTGTTTGCCAATCCTAGCAAAGGAAAGATGCTGCTGGTTTTCCTGAGTGTCCTGCAAAAAGGCTACTGGAAAAGTGCAATGATTTTTGACAAATTGTCAAAATCTTTGAGGTGGCTGGGATGCTGTCAGAGCATTTTTCTCTCACTTCACACAAATCTTTTCGACTCCTCCTATTTTAACAATCCTAGCAACAAAAAATCATCAGGTATTCTTTTGCTATTTTAAATGGCTATTCTTTCACTGTATTTAATCATTAAGGAACCAGAAGGGACACATTTCATTGAAAAATGTTTGTTTGACCCTTTGTAAACAGCAGCTTGAAGCATTTTAACAGGCTCTTCAAACTGTTTAGGCAGAAACAAAAAAGCATCTGGTTTGAAGCACACTTTCATATTGTATTGTTTATGTTGATAGCTTAAGTTCTTTGCTGTGCATTGTTATTTATGACAATTGAATGTAGAACATTTTTGATTCAACAAAGTGCTTTCATTCTACAGCATGGGAATAAGGCAATCAAAGCTGAGGTGACTTGACTGATTTCATTTAGAAGGTGGATTCCAGCAGGCCTATTAGTGTTGGAGGAGGGGGGAAGGAAAGGATGGAGCAGGTAACTAGGGGTTACAAATTCAAAAGGGTGAGAATTCTGGGAAAGAATCCTGCTGATGGTATGGACTATATGAGAAATTTCCATGAGCCACTAAAGCCATGGGAAGAAATTGCAAGAATCTGTCCAAACAAATAGGCAAGAATTCTACATAGATGTTCCTTTTCTTTTTTTCTCTCTCTTTTTTTTTTTTTTTTAAACTGGCAAACTTGCAAGAAGACATCAATGCTTTGATCCTCTTGTCCCTTAAGCAAATAAAACACACAAAAATACATACACTTAAAATATTTTCATTGTGATTTCTGTGTTATTTCAGAGTCAAGCAACAAACCAAATGATGCATATTATAAATGTAAAATTAGTCAAATGCCAAAGTAACAGTGAAGAATAAGTAAACAAAAATAATATGGAGTTATACCAGTAGTAGCAGAACTGTCCCATGTCGAAGAAAGTTCCTAAAAAGGCTTTTCAGGACACTCTTCCTAAGACATTATATGTATTAAATATATGTATATAAATTTAATCACATAGAATTATCAAAAATATGTCAACCCAAGTATTAAATAAATAAATAAATAAATAAAACCCTAATATTGATATTCAGTAAGAATATGATGCTCAATGAACTGCTTAAGAGCAAGGTT
>WAAE01000740.1:0-62044 GCA_013400495.1 Nicator chloris
AGCAGTAAAAATTCTGAGCTCTTGGATTAAACTGGGTTGGGGTTTTTTTGCTAGCTTCTGGTGCTTTTACAAACCAGTTTCTGATTGTCATTGTGTATTCCAGGTTATATTATCCATTTAGAAAATCTTTAATTTGTGTGGTGAAATGGCTTTTTTGCTTTGAAATGCTCACAATCTCTGTATAGATATCACTTTTTGAGTCTGGATATATTTTTAACAAGATTACTTAGTAGAATAAAACATCTCTCTGTTTCTTGGACAGTGTTATGCTGAAAATTTCTACTGGAAATACAATGAGCTGTCAATGTTTTTAACTTCAACCAGTAATTAAGGCAGAAAGAAAGGAAGCATTGGGAAAACTATGCATAGTCGAATGCAAGTCGCTTATTTCTGAAAAAGCACATATGTGTATTGAGAAAATACTATTAATTCACACACACTCCCCTTTTAACTTCTTAAATCAGTGATCCAGAGGGAAGCCTTCCTGCCGTTCTGAGCCCTTGTAAGAACTGCCTGCAGAGCCCAGCAGAAGCAGATATAGAAGGTTATTTTTTTCTTGCAATTGGTCATGCCAGCTAAAGTCAGCAGAGCCTGAATGTGTTTAGGGAGCAGCATCTGGTTTTCTGTTTTGTTTGCTTGTCTCAAGTAAGCAGATTTTGGGTTGTGAATGGCACTTGGAGAAGATCCCTTACTTTCTTAGCAATTAGTGCCTTTCAGTCAGTAATTAATAATAAAATGTCTCCTCGATGGCCACAAATGCGTACAAGTTACTTGCCCTGAAAGAATATTGGGAAGTTCTCTGCATAAGTCATACCAATAAAAAAAGTACACACTAGTTGAGTTTTGTTTTTTCCCGTGTTGAAATAGAAAATTAGTATCTTGAGTGGACTCTTTTAATTACTTCTCTACTATAAAAATTTTGCATGAATGTCGACTAGTAAGAAGAATTTCAGTTGTCATTTCCAGTAAGCACTATAATTTCACTTCATAATTTAGTGGGAGATGTTCAAACAGGGACAATAACTTTATTTAAACATTTTAGCTGACATGTCTATATCATATGTCCAAGATGGAGCAGCTTTAAAAGTTAGTGATTTAAATCTGGCTCATTTTAATGATTGACCTTGAGGTGTTTGTCTTACTTGAAGAATTATATGCAGCAACATGAAATATTAATTCAGGTAGAAAAAAAATATAATTCAGTTACTTTAAAACAAATAGTATTTTCCTTTTGTAAATGAAGCTTAAAGAAACAGTTCTGTATTGTGCATTGGTTGGAGAACTGATACTTATGTAGGAGTTTGATGCAGAAATATGAAAAAAGCCATTCAAAGTGCCTGAGATAATGTGGTGTCAAAAAGATGTTTCTGAGAGTAAAGTGCAAGTACTGCAGGCTATACATTACTGGCCATCAGTAGAGTGGGCCCAGAAAAGCAGAGCAGCTAAATCAGTTTTCCTATGGGATCAGGTGTGATCAGATCCATGATCTGATGTGCGATGGATTTTGGGCACTGGGGGTTTGTTTCGGTTTGGAGGATTTTTTCTGTATATCTGTAAAATGCTCAAACTTCATTCCATTTTATAAGCATTTGAAACAGTATTATTTATCAATATATCCAAAATATTAAATTATCTTTTCTTTTTCAGCAGTATTGACTGTATTGGGGGTAGCAAGAGATGTAGTTTTTATTTGGTTTACTAATAGTGTAGTCATGTAATTGGTGAAAAAATTACATTGTTTACTGAATTATTAGAGTGCAGTAGTCCAGCTTTTACATTGATCTAATAAATTAACTGAATTACGTGTAAATGCTTTGAAACAGATGTTGGGCTGTTCTTAACTTTGCAACATAATTTTTCAAAGACTAGTATTTTCTTTCTGTGGAAATTCAGAAGTTGTGGTTAAACCCTGCAATTCTAAGGTTATGAGTTTTGGTTTTCTGAGTAGCAAGTGTCACCTTCTGGAATTTTTCTTGATACATTGCACTCTGTTTCTTGATATTGCATACAAAAAAAGTGTGGTTGAAGTAATTTAGTGTATAAATGTAAATCTTTTGTTGATAGAATTATGGATATAGTGAAACAATGAGATTTTTTAAAACATATGAGATTTGGTCACACATACGGTGTGAATTTTAAAGAATTTCCATCATTTGTGTCTCTATCCTAATTTTGTAGCTTGTGTATTTTTGAAATGCAAAAGGAGTGAAAGCCTTGCTAATACTTAGCATTTCATTCAAAGTAATAGTGACTTACTTATCTGAAGGGGTTCAGCTTTACTTTTCTTCACTTGTACAGACCATTTTTCACAGATCCTTCCTTTAAATGGCCCCAATATATCAGAATTTTCACCATCTTTGAATGTGAGCTTAGTGACCCTTTATCTAAGGGTTCTCATGTGGTCTTGTCCTGTGCTACATAAATAATGTGAACCAGCAGTTTAAGTTGCCAAGGCAGTTATGCTGAAAATGTTAGGAAAGGAAAGCAGCTTCAGATTCTCCTACTGCCTAAAATACCTGCTTGCATGTGTGTTATCATGTGTGCCTTACCAGTACTGTGTGCCAGTGCTACCAAACATCTGAACAGAGAGGAGTTTAGTGTAGGATAAGGGCTCTTTTTTCCTCTTCCTGTTTGTTTTGTCTCTTAGTGTTCTCATTTCCATCCACTTTTCCACTTTTTGCTTTTTCTGCCCCTCTGCGTGGTCTGTGTCCCTCCTTTCTGCTCTGATGTTCCTCACTCTCTCACAGGTGCCCATCATTCCTCTTTCCTCTGAGGACTTGGGAGGAGCCTTTAACCTTTCTCTGCAGAGTTGGGGTTAAGGTTGTCTGGTCAGAATGCCCTGATACACATCAACACATTCATGGAACATTTTCTGTTCTGCAGGTTGGGAACCCACGTGTTGAGCTCACTCTTTCTGAGCTGCAAGATATGGCTGCCCGACAACAGCAACAGATTGAAAATCAACAGCAAATGTTGGTTGCTAAGGTAATAATTATATACAGACCAATTTCTTTCAATATATGCAAGCATAAGTTTCGTGAATAGAGAAAAACAGTCTAAGTCATCTCAGTTAAGCTCAAGAAATAGCTTGAGAAATCTATCATTTTACCAGAATAATCTTTGCTTAGGCAATGCAGAGTCTTTTGGCTTAAATACTGCTAGAACAACCTATGTCATGTGTCTTTATAAAAATATTGCTAGGGTTTGTTTATCTCTCTGTGTCCCCCTTCATGATCTGTGGCACAACAGGCTCGACTCCCATGCTCATCTTTAGTGGCTTACTCACTTCAGTACAGTGATAGTGGTATGAGATGAGAATATGCCAAATTAATAAAAATTTATGTATTTCTAAGCCTCAGAGACAGTAGAACCTAAGTATGTTTTCAGATGGGGTGGGGGCTTAATGGTTTTGACCTTGTTGATGTTGTTTGAAGTATTATACAGCATGCCTTTGATGCTTGGAGTCAAGCATCTTCATCAATCAGAAGTCAACCTACTGATTCTGTGTTCTTTCTTGATGGAAATAATACTAAAAAAATTTTTTTTGCCTAGTGTGCCCAGCAAAAGAACTATTATTTAGAACTGGAACATTTTCTTACAGCAGGTCATTTTGTTTACAATTATCTGTAGGACATACTTTGTCATCTTTGGGAAGCTGGGTTACAGCACTGGAAATTTATTTTGCCAACAGCAAGAAAACTGTTAATAGTGGCAGAAAACAAATGCCAGAGGAAGCATCACAGATGTATTTGAGTGAGTGTTCAGACTAGGGCTGTATTCTGTAAATATGGCTGTATCTATGTAAATATGGTATTTTTTGTCTAAAAAAAATGAATCTTGAATCTCCGCTCTAAAACAGATTTGTTAATTGATGTTAAAGATTTTTTTCTAGGACTGCTACATATTCCAACAAAACACAACATTTTCTGATTTGTGGAAGTAGAAAACCTGGTCAAAATGATAGGATTTTCTAAGTTAATGTGTTGTGTTTTTTTAAAATAAATAGGTAACAGATGTCTCTTGTTTAAAACCTCCTTTTGTCAGGAACAACGTTTGCGTTACCTGAAGCAGCAAGAACGTCGCCAGCAGCAGTCTGTTTCCGAGAGTGAAAAGCTTCAAAAACTTAAAGAACGTGTTGAAACCCAAGAGACAAAGCTGAAAAAAATTCGTGCCATGAGAGGACAAGTGGACTACAGCAAGATGATGAATGGCAATTTGTGTATGTGGAATTCTGAATTTATTTAATTTACTGTTCACTGCGTGACTAGCAAATAAAACTGTATTGTAAGTCAGTATAGCATTGAAGCAGGTGTTCAGGTACAATGTTTTTTGTTTTATGGAGATTCTGTGTTTCCATGAAATTTGTATGCGAGAGAACTTTTGTTAGTTTTACATAGTCAAACATAAAGTCAGAAGAAGTCTATTCTCTAACTATTAGAACTATTATGACTGTTAGCAAATTTCCAATACAAATATTTTATATGTATTTTAGATGTAAAGCTAGTGTGGTGTGTTTAGTAGCTAGTACTTGTACAATTAAAAAATGAACAACTTCTGCTTTATTTAATTGTTTTTTGTTATTTTTATCTTGTTAATTTTAGCAACTGAAATTGAGCATATAAGTGCCATGTTCCAGGAAAAGCAGCAGGAGCTGCAGGCTGCAGTGTTAAAAGTGGATCAACTCACTCAGCAACTGGAGGATTTAAGGAAAGGGAAACTGAACGGGTTTCAGTCTTACAATGGACAAATGACAGGCCCTGCAGCAGTAGAATTAAAAAAGTTGTATCAAGAGCTACAGGTAAGTAACAAAAAGATGCTATTTGAATTACAGCTGTAGATTTAAAGTTTTTTTACTGCTCTTACGAGTGGCAATTTGGTCCTGCTACACCTCATAAAAGCAGTGTGTTGGAATGCTGTTAATGTGTGAGGTTGTAGTTGGCATACAACCTTTTTTTCAGAAAGAACTTCATTAGCTTTAAAAACTGTCTTGTTTCTTATACACATAATGATACAAAGTGTGCAGGTGTTTTGAAGGGCATTTCTCAGCCCCTAATACTGAAATACTGAAAGTCCACATAATGTATTATTTGTTTTAATGGCTCTCAAAAAATTGTTGTGAAACTAATTTTGGTACTTTTATACTTTGCACTGATCTGGGTATAGCAAGCTCACTTAGATGTCATCTTAACTTGGAGATATGACTGTAATTTTAAAGATATATTGTAAAAATATAGCTATATTATCTGGTGTGAATAAACAAAATGCATAGGAATTAAATAACACATTTTAATAGAGTAATCAAAAATGCAATCTGCACTACATTCCCTGCACTAGATAGTGCTACATAGTTGCAGTATATTCACACAGTATTCCCTGCATTAATATTGTATATCTCCTGCAAGAAGATTGTTATATCTAGAGTGTAGTTCTCACATGTGTAGTTAAGTTTCCAGTTTACATTGAAATTTTGTCAAATTGTGTGCTAATGTATCAGGATTTTGAGGGCTTTTTAAATTTACTCATGTGCATTATTGTGATCAAGGTAACAGCTCTAATATATTTAATATTTTAAAATTAATTTAAATTTCAAAATTAGTCTCGTTTATTTAGATGAGCAAATACAGCATAGAAATTAATCAATCCTGTTTTCGTGCATTAGGAATGTGTTCTTTTTTTCTCTTTTCCCCCTTCCCCATGTATACAAGGCATATCTGCCTTTGAGTATTTCTAAGTGCAAACATGCTCAATGGATGAAGATTTCTCTCTTGTGCTTCACAATGATCCCATATGTGTTTATCAAGACTTAAATTTGCCTCAGGTGCTTTTTGCTTGTCACATTACCATCAGAAAATCAGAACACTGAGACAGTGTCTGAGTTACTGAAGGTGTGAAAAAATGCCAATGGCCAAGCAAGAGAAATAATTATAAAGAATGTCATGGTTGATTTAAACCATAAACTCATAATCTACTGGAAAACTGTTGTGAAGGTTTCAGTTCAATTCCCATGCGGAGAGGAAAATCTGTGCCCAGTCCCTGCACTAGCAGTTCAGTTAACCCCCCCTTCCAGACATCACATAGTCTCATGTGGAACTGGAAACAGAATCAATAGCATAATTTCTGTTACAAGTTTTGTATCACTTAGTTTTCATGATAGCCAAACTGTCTTGGGTAAGCATAACTTCAAACAAACATTTTCTGTGATTTAGTTCTTCAAGTAGAATTTTCTGAAATGTCTTCCTGCCTAATTCCTCCATCCATTTTCTGTAAGTGGGATGCAGTCTGTATGTATTTAATAGGCATCCACTAGTTCTTTTAGGATATTTTGTCACTGTTTTCTTGACAGGATGTGTGGAAGCATAAAGTAGAGACACCAGAACAAGTTGTTGATCCAAATTCCTTTCGTTTTTTTAACACTGCATTAAAAACTGACTTGCCAAGAGGCAGAACAAGAACTCTCCTAAAAAGTGGGCTTTTATTTTGTTATATATTTTTGTTTTTGAAGATCCGTAACAGGCTTAACCAGGAGCAGAACTCCAAGCTCCAGCAGCAGAAAGAACTCCTAAACAAACGCAATATGGAGGTGGCCATGATGGACAAGCGAATCAACGAGCTGCGTGAACGACTGTACAAGAAAAAAGTTGAGGCACGTCAAAAAGAAAACATTCCTGTAAGATAAACTGTTAAAAGGGCCACACTTCAGTTTATCAAGGGCCTATAAAAACTACATAGAATCTCACTTTTTCCCACTCAAGTAATACAGTTACCTATGATAAAAGTAGCAGGTCTCTTAAAACTATCTTAAGGTTTCTCATAGATATCCAAATACCGTAAGACAGAATATATATATTTCCTTTTATTTTTCTTTATGGCACAGACAATACTATATTAAAAATCAGAAAAGTTTATATTTTTCAGAAGGAAAGTATGACTATGTGCTACATGTGTAAAAGCATGAATGCATTAAAAAATTGGGTTTTATAAAATACTTATCTTCCAATATGGAAAACGGATAAAAAAATTGACAGTTTGATAAAGTTAGGTCTAATAGTTGTCTGGAGCTTCAAAATGATTTTAAGAGATGAATTCTGGATTTCCATATGTATTACTAGCTGGAGGTATTGCTTTAAAAAAACCCCAACACATACATATTTGATCATTTAAGAACTCATTTTAGACCATTTGCTTGAGAAAGGCACAGTGAAAGAGATGTTACAGAGATAAAGGTATCTACAAGAGATGTATCTGCTGTGACCAAGAAATTTAATTTTTGAGGGGTTAATTTTAAGGAATATAATTTGTGCTTTCTACTACTTTTTTTTCTCTTTTTGTAGAAGCATAGAGTATGATAATTATTAAGGTGTCCTAGCTACAGTGCACGGTTCTAGATAATTAAGTTTAGACTACCCTGTTCCTGGAGAAAGGTCAGGATGAAATGGTCATTCACGTTTCAATTTGTCTGATTGTTTTCAGTTGAATCGTATTAATGGAACTTCATCGCCTCAGTCATCCCTGAGTGCTTCAGGAAGGGTGGCAGCAGTAGGACCTTACATCCAAGTTCCAAGTGCTGGCACTTATGCTGTACCAGTAGATCCAGTTAAGCCACAGTCTCTCACCATTGCTCCTAATTCAACACATGGAAGATCTAAATCTGGTAAGTACTTATGCGATGTTTATTAAGACATGTGATTTGAAAAGGGGCAATAGAGAAAAGGAGCCATCTTAGGAGACCCAGTGTTGACATAATTGGTGTAGGGGAGGAGGCAAGTTTCAGATATGTTAATCCTGTTCCGTGAATTGGACATCAGTCATTTGATCTGTGGCATTTTTGCTTCTTTCCATGAATTTTTCTTAGGAAATTGAGTGTTTTCTTTGAGAAATTACTGGTACATCCCTAAAAGGAGCATGTTTTCTTCACAGATTCTACATTGTATCTTTAATAGCTTTTTCAATTAGTTTGTGTGTTTGAATATAATAATGAAATCAACTTTGTGGAAAACTGTATTATAAATTATGATTTACAGTATGTTGCTTTTTGTCAAGTAAAACAAAGATAGTGAGTAAATAATAATAATAATACTTCTCAGAAGGTGACTAAATAGGAAAATAGAATAAAACTATGAGAGGTTTTTGCTCCATCTGAGATGTGGGAATTTGTGGTCCTTGAAGCATTTCTGAAATGGAGTAACCATAACATTGATGCTGTGTACTTGTTTCTGCCCTGTTTTTAGTGAGGAAGCTGCCCCTCCAGAACTCCATAGAGCTTTGTGTCCAAAATTGGTTCCCATGTCTCCCATCATTTATAATTCCATCTACAATATAAAATAGAATTATTATTTAATTTGTGGTGGAGACTGAAGGAAGTAGGTCATGTATGTGCCTTAAGTTCTCAAGTCTAGCAAAACTCACCTGTCTGCTCATACCTTAGAAAAATCAGAATTCTTAAGAAATTATAAACTAGGAAAATATACATAATACAAATAAAAATGAACGATCCTATTGATCTACCCACAGGACTTAATTTACTTGGTCTCCTGGGAAAGATGAAAAAGGGGATAAGGAATGACCAGACCAAAGCTGCTGCAATATTCACATACATTCAAGTACTTAAGACTGAATATTACAGCAAAATTCCCGTCATGCTTTCCAAATTGGGAGGAAGAGGTGGAGAGAAGACAATCTGAACATCTCTGTAGGAAAGAGTGCCTCCCCCCCCAAAAAAAACCCCCAAGGTCAGGAAGTAAAACTGGCCAAACAGAACTTAAAAAAAGACTCCAATCTTTGATATTAGTGACTTAGCAATACCTATATCAGCTAAAAGTATTCAAAATCTGTACCAACCCCATCACTGTGATTTTATGGGAAGTCTGAAGAATATGGAATGACTTAATTGTGGGGTGAAGATACAGATTTGCAACAGTTCTGTTTTCAGATTTGTGGATCCTTCTTCGACATATGGAAAAGGCCAGTTCCTAAATTCTAAGTTTACCAACTAAAAACCACAATTTTGTAATATCAACCTCCCAAAAGATATATACCCACTTCTAGACCTACCTCGGGACTTGTAATATTATAGAAGTAATTATTCTGCCTTAGGACTGACTTTGTATTTATTATTTTGAAGGTACTTGATTGAAGTTCTGTAAAATAGGTTTATGTACGGAGAAGCATATATGCTCCCAGGAAGAAAAGAAATTGAGAATTTATTTCAAATGTCATGCTTTTATTTCTCATTATCTCAGTGTTCCTGTTCTAATGTTCTCCATTGTCATTGTTATAATTTTTCCACCACTTTTTTTCTTTCTTTTTCTGTGTAACTGGATCTGCCTTGGTGCGTCCGGTAGAGACAGACTGTGGGTGTGTGAAAAAATCTCCAGACACCTGGAAGGTTTCTGATTTAGACATAATAGTGGATCCTATTCTGTCACCTCCCACTTCTCTTCAGTCTGCTGTTCACAATGTCATCCGCCTGGCACCTACTCTGTTTGACACCCAGCACTGTGAGTCCGTAGAAGATATCTAGCTAGCTAAGAACTCAGTTTTTAATATGGTCATCTGAGCTCTTGCACACAGATGCATATTAAACAGCATCTTTAGAACTCATGTTGTGGTTTGGCATGTAGAGGATGCTGTTGAAATGTAAATTGGTTGAGAAGTTGCTTTTCATCTTTGAAGGAAACAGATTTGCAGCAAATTCATCCCAGGAGTACTGGAGTAATGTACCAGGGATGAGTTTTCTTCTCTGAAAAGCCTCAAAATTTTCTAAAGGTTAGAAATTTCTGGCAATCCCTAAAACATGTTTTAGTATATTTTGGATTGGATAGATGTATAAAATACGGGCTTAGTTTGAGTTACTTTGTGGGAAATTTCAAGTTTCCGTGTTGCACTGACCTCAGAGTTGGGATAAAAGCTCACTCTGTCCAAGTCAATACCCAGAGTCTTGCTGCCTTCCATTGGACTTGGAGCATGCTTCAGTTGCTATAGTAAATATCATGGATCCAGACCTACAAAAATTTTAGGTAAAGTCAGAGAACATGCACAAAATCTTTTGTGTCTGTGTGTCACTGTCCTATTTATGTAAATGCACAACGGCCTGGTGAGAGCTGAAATACACTGGGTGTTACATTTACAAGCACAGGCAAGAGGGTGCATTGGGAGGGGAAGATGGAGCCAGTTGGCTGTGGGGGTGGCTGAGAGCAGGACCTGGGGTGGCCTTATCAGGAGGGTGTTGGCATCAGATTCCCCCAGACCAGGTTGCTCAAAGCCTCCTCCAGCCTGGCCTTGAACACCACCTCCAGGGATGGGGCATCCACAACTTCTCTGGACAACTTGTGCCACTGACTCCCCCCGTCACAGTGTAGGTCAGAGAGAGGAGAGAGAGTCTGAATTTACTTCTAGTCTGTTACCTCAGAATTTGGGCATAAACATGCTGATTACAATAAGTTTCTGTGTATCTGTCTTTCTAATAGAAAAGTATTGAATTTGCAGGTAAGATGTTTAAATTTGTCATGTCTTTTGCTGTTTCTGTAAGTGCTTTCCTCGTAACTAAACTTATAGATCCAGATGCTTTCATGTTTAGCATGAATCAATTATAACACATTTCACTGATCTTCCAAACAAAGGTTTTACTGAACTGTAGCCTTACTGGAGGTACAGAATCTCTTGTATATTTTGTACAGTACGCATTAATTCAGTGCATAGTTGGAAAAATTGTCATTATTTAGGACCTAAGTGTTTAGACACCTCTTTGGTCTTGCTCTTGAGAACCAGATTAGAAACAGTAACAAACAAAACCCACAACATTTTCAGCTCTTGGATAACGTCAGTATTAAAGCTGGGCCTCATTACTTCCTGGCAGTTTGCAAGTGTGAAAAGTGATTTCTGGACTATATACTGTATTCTTAGTGTAAAAATATGGAAGCGTTAATCCTGTTTTGAGATACTTAACAAAGAGGGTAAGGCTCGTGGATAGAAAGTAGAGTGGTGATGGAAAATTCACTCTCATTAGAATGTTCCTATGCAGCTTATTTTGAGACTATCTGCTATACTAGACAGAGAATTCTAGAAATAGTCCTGCTGATTCTGTTTTCTAGAGGCTTAGAATTGAAATAGGAAACTTGGCCTCTAAATACCTGATTTTCATTTGATACTATTACTGTGGGGTCCAGAAACCTCATTGAATCTCCACACATGCCCAATCCTCCTCCATTTTAGGTGCTATCCTGTAGTAAGATCAATTACATGTTACACGTCACCTCTACTGACTTAAGTGCTCCACCACAACAGTTACAAGCCATAGGGATGGAGGAATTGTCTCCAGTCTCCTTAGAGCAAGAGATGCCTGAAGTTTAATCTTGTAAAGGCAAATCAAATCTTTAGGATCTAACATGGGATCTATTTAGTTACTATAAACTATATCTAATTCTTAGGCTACTTAAACTCTTTTGCTTACTTAGAGAACTGAAACTAAATAGTCTTACACAGTTAATAAAGTAATATCAATGTATCTAAGCTTTCATTAAGGTTTTGTTGCCTCAGTATATGCATGATTTTTTGCATATGATGAAGATAAAAGCCCATGACTTGTGTCTTGACACTGTGAGTTAAAGTTGTCAGCTGACTTCATAAATTTATTTAATATTAAATCTCTGGGGCAATTCTAATCGGGTGAGTATGCTGAGGAAAAACAAAAGGTGAGTTAACCACCACTTCAGCAAAGGAATGTGTGCTTTTGTTCCACCCTGCTGTTGAAGGGAGTTTTTACATCCTGTTATGGGTGAATTAATCTGGTAACCATAGTTTAAATTTGGAGTAATTCCACTCGAGGCTTACATAGACTTAACATTTAGCGTAATTTGACAGCGTCTCTGGATGGTACCCAAAGAATTGTGTTGATGAAGTGTTTCTGTACAGATTGTTACTCTGAATTTGTTTGCCTTCTAATAGCAGAATATACAACACTCCAGCCAAAATTTTAATCACATTTTTTCTATAGAAATTTTCAGTGCAATTTGAATGTTAAGGGCTGGTGAACTGCACATTCTATGCAGTGATTTGGCATTCAGTTCTGTATTGATTTCTGAATCGAATATTAATAATTTATCTCGCTTCTAGAATAAAGCTAATCCCACTGTAATCTAAGCTGGTTTATTTCACGTGTTGTTTTGCTTGTTTGCAATGCTAGTATGGATTATCTTAAATCTAGTATTTTTGTCTGTTTTCAAGCTAATGATGGAAATTGGCCAATACTTAAACAGAGCTCAGCCCCTGTGGTAAAACCCCCTCAGATCTCCAACACAGACTGGAAAGAATCGAGCATGGATACTGCTTTGAAACAAGGAACTATATCCAGCCAACCTTTGCCAACTTCAGTGTTAGGAAGTACTGATAAGCTGGTGGGTTTCATTTGTGACATATTTATAGATCTGCTTTGCTGAAATTATGAACCTTTGGCTTTCATAGCTGAACTCACTTCAACTGGATACACATTCTGTTTCCCTGCTGCTATTTATTTTAAAAGTAATAAAGAAAATTACCTTTGTGTTTCTTCCTTTCATTTCTGGTTTTATCACATTAAAAAGTGTGGATTTGTTTCAAGTTCAGTACTTTGTATTCCCTCCTGTTCTTTTACATGTCGAATCGCCCCTTTTCTCTCTTGGCTTCTCCAAATTCTTTCCCCCTCGTTCATGTTTTTCTAATTCATATCTTTGTTAGTCTTTTTCCTTTGCATAGATTATTGCTTTTTCAATGTACTCTTTTTCTCATAAAAATCAAAAAAGAAGTCATTAAATCCATCCTTAAGTGAGTCCACTACTGGTATCTGTCTGCACTGTTTAGTACTTTGTGAATTCTTTAAGACTATAATCTCTAAAGAATAAGGACTTGGTCTTCAAGTTGTTTTGGTAAACTCTGACAGTATATGTTGTCCAGTATGTTGTCAATTTCAGACACTGAGATCTGGAACCTAGAACAAGTTATTCAGACTTCAATGTATGCAAATAGTTTTGAATGGATATCAATGTGTTACAGCTGAAGGTGCCTTTAAACAGTGGCCTTTGTCTGAGGTAGGATGAGATCCTCAGATAAACTCAGGTAGAATCATATCTAGTGATAAAGAAACACAAATTGTTTATGTTGGCTCCTTTGCTGTCCCACAAGATTGCTTGTATGGTATGTTGGAAGAGGTAGGTTCTTGCTCAGAAGTACTTTATTTAATTAAATGGTATATACTGTTTATTGTTCTTACACAGGGTCTTGACCTGGGGAAGGTGCCACCAACAGTTCCTGGTGTAAGCAAGCAGTTGCCTCAGAACTATGGGACCTATCCAAGCCCAGTGCCCTTAGGAACAGGTTCTACAAACTCTCTAGAAAGAAGGAAGGATGGCAGCCTGCCTAGACCTGGCACCAGTATAGCAAACCGGCAAAGGCCGGTTCCGCTCCCACCGCCCAGCAACGTGCACCAGCCCAGCTCTTCACAGCAGATCCAGCAGAGAATTTCTGTCCCTCCCAGCCCCACATATCAACCCTCCGGTCCCCCCTTGTTCCCAGGAGGAGAGGGCAGGCCAGAACTGCCTTTGACTGTGGCAATCAGACCTTTTCTCGCTGATAAAGGATCCAGACCTCAGTCTCCCAGAAAAGGGCCACAAACAGTGAACTCCAGTTCCATCTACTCAGTGTATCTTCAGCAAGCAACACCACCAAAGAATTACCAACAAGCTGTGTATAATACTTTAAATAAGTCTGTAAAAGCAGGTAGAATATATTTTGCTTTTTTCTTCTTTGAAATATTTTAAGATCTACTTGTTTGGTTTAGTTGACTTCCCATATCGGTTTGGAAAACTTGTCTAAATCTGTAAGAAAGTTATTTTTGCGTATGCAGCATAGCAGCAAAATCAGTCAATATAGTTTTGAGGTTATCAATAAGTATGCATTGATTTACCTTTTCTTTTAAAACAAGATGCAATTGGAACAATATAGCATGGATACTTTACCAATACTTTGATAAACAAGTGAAAAAGCAGTGTCTAGATAAGAGAGTTTTTTCTCCTCTTACTGTTTCCTCATGAAAGAGGAAAAACATTCCAGATTCTACTTGTAGCTTATAATTTTAGGAAGCATCAGCATCACCAACAGGTAAGTATTTATTTCTGCTTTGACAGTCCCCAGAACAATATTTTTTTTCTTTCTGTAGTGTCAAATAAGTAGCAATAGTTTATTTATAAATATTTTATTGTGTAATTTAAGAGCAGCTCTTCACTGTTTTCCATCTTTCTTTTCTTCAGTTTATGGAAAGCCTGTGTTACAGTCTGGTTCAACCTCTCCCTCACCCTTGCCATTCCTTCATGGCTCTTTGCCTGCCCAGTCTCCCTCACAGCCACAATCTCAGCCTCAGACTGAGGTCACTGAAAAAGATCAAGAGCTGGAAAATGCTCCACCACCCAGTGAAAACAGCAATGTGGAAAACATTCCCCGTCCTCTCAGTCCTACTAAGCTCACCCCTATTGTGCACTCACCCCTTCGGTATCAGAGTGATGCTGACCTCGAGGCTCTGAGGAGAAAATTGGCCAATGCTCCGAGGCCATTAAAGAAACGCAGCTCCATCACCGAGCCAGAGGGCCCGAGTGGACCAAATATACAAAAATTATTGTATCAGCGCTTTAATACTCTGGCTGGAGGGATAGAAAGTGCTCCTTTTTATCAGCCAAGCAATCCACAGGACTTCATAGGCAACTTAGCTGACGTTGATAACGGGAACGCCAGCACCAATGGCAATATTGAAGAACCAATCCCCGTGCAACCTACAGTTCCTGTCCCTGATGAACCACCCCCTTCATCAGATGCCAATGATAATGAATTACCTTCTCCTGCTACCGAGGAGCTGATAAGCACTGAAACCACAAATCAAACACCTGAGACAACTGAAGACAACAACAACAATCTTGCGATAGTTCCTTCTACTGAGCAGTCACCCAGTCCCACGCCAGAGGTCAGTTCTCCAGTAGAAGATGAAGCTCCTTTGCCACCTGCTCTTCCTCCTCCACTTCCTCCAGTAAGTAACAAAGCAAAAGAACAACTTTGTGAACTACAGAATTAGCTTTGTGCTTAAGCATAACTGTAGGGTAAGCTTGTGCTCAGTGGTATCTTTGCACTTGAAGTCTCATGGTATTAAAAGGAAAGAAAAGCAGGGGATTTCCAGGGAGAATTCTGATGGATTTGTTTCTTTACTGCTCTAGCTGCTTAATAAGGAAAATATGCAAACAGGTAACGGGAGGTTGTGTATGTATTTTTCAATTTTTTTGAGGTTCTTGTTGTAGAACTAATTGTGGAATTGGAGATTTTTTTTTTTTTTTTAATTTGTCCAGTCCTTCAAAGATAGCTTACCCTTAGTTTCATACAAATAGTTATGTCAGTGGGAAGCTTTTTAATTTGCAGGCAATCTGAGATAGCTGTTCTGGGGAAACTGCACTCCTTTTGCCCTCTCAGAGGAGATGNTTGTTGTGATATCGCTCACTCTTTGAAACCAAGGTTCATCCTCACTTTTAGATTCAGATAGGAGCCTTGCATTCCTCTGAGAATTCGACTGCAGTGTGCACAAGGCTTTGTATGGTTTTCCATGAGCATAAGGGCCAGGATACTTCTGGGAGAATGGGATATGCTAGCAACTAATATTATTCATAATGTGAAGGGTTTATTTTCCAAACGGAAATAGCCATCATCCTATTTAGGACCATAAGTGAAAACAGATCCTACAGAGCTAGACTAAAAGCATTCTGTAAAAGCTGTAGTTAATAATAGATTATTTTTCCCCAGAAAGTGACAAGGACACATGTAAGTGATTCAGAATAACACATTTAAATGTGCTTCAGATCTTGAAAATGCTGCTTCTGATAACACCTGCTAGAATGTCACATAAAATAGCTTCATGTTCTGCACTTTTTGTTCCTACAACAAAACTCCCAACTTGCCAGGCCTGACCTACAACGGAGACTCCTGCAAAGTCAAGGCATTGATTCCTCTAAGTACAGACTCTGGCTTAATTGTGTGGTACTTTCCAGGCTAAGCAAAAGTTTTCACAGTGTCTCAGATAATCCACCAGTAATATGCACAGCTTGTATTAGATACAATTAAGAAGATGATGCTTAAAACACTGATTTAAGTACTGCATTCCTTGTACTCATTGTCTTTAATTAGAAGCTTTGAAATTATATTGGCTTGCTTTTTCATTTTTCAACTGCATAAAATGTAGTAATGTCTCAAGCCTTTTATTTAGAGACTTTTAAATAGAAATGATTGCATAGTTCTAAATATCATTTAAGGAATAAATGAATCATTTTTCTACTTGAACAACGTGAAATGATGCCTTCCAACCTTCATCTCCACTCAGACAAAACGTACCAACTTGAAGAAACCCAACTCGGAAAGAACAGGCCATGGTTTGAGAGTGAAGTTCAATCCCTTGGCTCTCCTCCTGGATGCTTCTTTGGAGGGCGAATTTGATCTGGTACAACGAATCATATATGAGGTAAGCTTTTAAACAATGGCAACCTCATGCAGTGTTCAGGAAAAAGAAAGTGCTGAACTGTTCATATTTTCAACAGGTTGATGATCCCAGTAAACCAAATGATGAAGGCATTACACCTTTGCATAATGCAGTGTGTGCTGGTCATCACCACATTGTGAAGTTCCTACTCGATTTTGGTGTAAATGTAAATGCAGCGGATAGTGATGGGTGGTAAGTGTCAAGATTTGTAACCTACTATCTGGGAGAAGCACCATTTAGATGCACACTGAAAATTTAGTTGAGACCTGTTTTGGGAACAATTTCCTTCCTCTTTATCCCCAGCAAATGACTACTTTCTAAGCTGTAGGTGGAGGTGAACTCAAATGCAAGGTTACAGCGTGTTCAGCTCCCGAGCAAGCACAGTTAAACCATGAATTAAATTACAGTCTGTGATAATTAGTGGTAGAGTTGCATTTCTTGTTCAGATGCTGAAATAATTAAACTATAAATAACAAATGACAAAAGTTAATTTGCTTAAGTTTATTCATCCTAGATCCCACTACAGATGTTGATGTTCTTGAAGAATCTTGCTTTTTGGGTAGCTGTAGCATTCCTGAAGTCTTTGAGGGGGAGTGTGAACCCTGACCTTTGTTTTAGCTTTCAGGTTTCCTTGTATTGGAAAATACCCTTTTACACCCAACAGCTTTGTAAGCTGTGAAAATTATTAGTTTTCCTATCATCTGTTTCATAATGCTTGGCTTCACTGGAGTTAGGTAAATCCTGAAATCCACCCTAGCTGCTTGACAGGTTTTAGGCAATGCACACACATGCTATAAACATAAAAATTTCCTTTTAAACCAGACAGGCTCTACATGGCAAGATGAAAGTTAGGATTCATGGAAGCTTCTTTTTTCATATGTACATTTTTTTGCTTTATTTCAGGACACCCTTGCATTGTGCAGCTTCTTGCAATAGTGTTCATCTCTGTAAACTACTGGTTGAATCTGGGGCAGCTATTTTTGCTTCAACCATAAGTGATATAGAAACTGCTGCAGACAAGTGTGAGGAGATGGAAGAAGGTTATATTCAGTGTTCTCAGTTTCTGTATGGTAAGCTGTGACACCAGCTCTTTTCTAAGAGTCATCCTGATTTGTCCGTCTGATCTGTGTGAAACATCTGCTTAGGCTCCAGACTGGATGATATGGCCCATCATGTCCTTGTGCTTTCAAAGGGCTAAAACCAGAATCACCTTTTCACTGTGATGTTGGTCTTAGTCCTTCTGGGCTTTGAATGACTTCACAGGATCCTTCCATGTTAAGATTTTTAAAGTTTTAATTTGGCTTCATTTCAAGGAAATGCTTCTACAGGGAGGTTTTGACCGTAACAGTGAGTTGCCAAGTATTTTGACAGAGACTTCAAACTTCCAGATGCACAAATTTCTAGCAGATCGCACAAAGAAAGAAATGAACTTTATGAATAATTAACTTACAGAAGGTGCTTAGTTACTAAAATATATTTTGCAAGAAAAGGACTTAAATGGAGCAGACAAATTTTTAATTTCCATCAGAGGATTTAAGCTTCATTAAAGCTCTGTCAGATCTGACATTGTGTGAGTTCCGAAAGCCTCAAGTGTCCCCGTACAAGGCCTGCAGTAGGAAGCAGTTTCCACTGCATGTATAATAAAAGAGAAAAACGTCATTCTCTAAATTATTCTGCAAGATTTTGATTTATCGTGCAGTTAAATTTCTGACAGCATTTCATCATGGAAGTGCTGAAAACTGTTCATGAAATGTTATTAACAGGAGACTAATATTTGGGCTACCGTGTCAATAGTAAAAATCTCAAAGGGAAAAAGAGGCTATTTTACCATCTGGTGTTGTTAACAGGAGTGCAGGAGAAGCTGGGAGTGATGAATAAAGGGGTGGTGTATGCTCTCTGGGATTATGAAGCCCAGAACAATGACGAGCTGTCATTCCACGAGGGCGATGCCATCACTATTCTGAGGCGCAAGGATGACAATGAAACGGAGTGGTGGTGGGCCCGCCTCAATGACAAGGAAGGCTATGTGCCTAAAAACCTCCTCGGGGTAAGTTCTTTCACCCTCTCCCTTCTATTTTTCACATGCACCTGAAGTAGGAACAGAAGATGGGTCTTTGGCCAGAATCCCTCTGTGCACCATCCACAGCACTATGAAGTGGTATAAAGCTGATTGTCTTTATTGTCTTTGGCCTCTGTGCCATTGTAAACAAACAGGAGGGGCTACTGTTAGGAGATTGGTTGTCATTGAGCAAGTTAGTATATTTAATATAGTTTATACTTTAATGAGACTTTTTTCTCCCCCTTGGCTAAAATATAGAGCCCTTTTGGAAAGCATGGTGGCTCTATTAGGCAGCTTGAAGCCTTGGTTCAGAAAGTTCTTCGGGAAGGTTTTTAATACGTGGCACAAGATAAGAACAAAGAACATAGGTGTGTGTGAGTTTAAAACAGGAAAGAGCCTTGAAGATGACAAATGTGGGCACATTGTTTATGCTGCTCAGACAGATGGAACACTGTCAGGAGAGGCCAGGAATATAAGGTGACTAAGTAGAGAGCTACTGAGGACAAAACACGTAAGAGAACCTTGCAGAGCAGGAAATAAGCTCTCTGGAGTGCTCAACAGGGAATTTTTGTCCTTACGTAAAAGCATCCTTTGTCTGTTCTGGATCTTGAGCTAAATGCACCACGTCATTTTCAGAGCAGCCATATTGCTGCCATTGGCAGGAGTAAATCAGCCCTTTTCCTCCTGCTTCTTGTTTTTCAGAAGTTGCCTAAGAACACCCCCAAGCTTACAAAAACCTCACCCCACAAAACACTTCATCACCCAGTTCCACCTAATAAGTATCCCTTAGTTATAAATTATTTAAGTTGGTATTAACCATGCAAAGCCTAATACTGTTATTCTGTTTTTTTAGTTGTATCCACGAATAAAACCTCGACAGCGAACCCTGGCTTGAATTCAGTTGTACGACAGTGCAGTACCATGCTGGTAACTGGAAACTTAGAACATACACTGGAGCCATCATTTTTGATCATTTCACACAGAGAAATAAAACTATGATATTTAGTTTAAATGGTGCTTTCTCTTGTTAAATGGACAGCATCCACGATTTCCAAGATCTGCAGTTTGTAAATGAGGATTGTTTCTGTGTGACCCAGCACTGACGAGGAGAGCGATCCACTACCGACCGTGTTGTGCCAACTCTCGTCTAACGCAGTGTTTTGAGTCAGAGTTCTGTGGCAGGAGCTTTCTTGTGTTCTGTGTTCAGAGGTGTCATTTGCAGAGTGCAGATGCACTGTCCAGTTTGCTCCAACCCCCCACAGCAACTGTCCCATGTCAGGATTTTGGGTATTTCTGTTCGATACCAGTGAATGTTGAGTTCTCATTACCGATCAACTCTTTGGGTTCTAGGACATGAGATCTTCACCTGTTACATGCATAATTAAGTAGTTACCAAAGCTTCATGAAGGCTAGGATTTTAGGTGGCAACATGCTAAACAATTAAATCCTAGTCTGGACAACCCCAACAAAAGCTTTACCTAGTCTAGCATCTTGCATTATTTGCATTTAGAATCAAGCTAGAGAACTAACAAAACCAACAGTATTTGTACACTCTTCAAAGTCCTTACACAGTATTTCACTTGGTGTTTTATTTTCTTATTATTCAGCCTACAGCACCGGTGTTACCTCTACGAATGTAAAGGTTCCCCTACTAACGCCCCGAGCTCGTCCAGCCTGGACACAACAGTTAGTACTGAAGTTGCAGCAGCTTAAGGGATTTGTATGTCTGCAGGGATGAAAGTGCAATAGTTGAAAAGGGTAAGAGTCTGGTAAGGGTTATACTGTGTCACCTGAAGTCTGCCTGAGTCAGTCTAGAAGAAAATATGAAGGACTGGATAGAAGTAGAAAGAGGGTCATGTAGATGCCAAGTCGAGGAGAAGAAAGAAACAAGTTTTAAAGAAGGATTTAAGAAAGGCAATAGCTTATCTGAGGAGAGTTTCTGTGGTTCTTGGCAGCCTACAACTGCTGCCAAGGCAAGTTATGCAATAACCTGTTCCACTACATTGTAGTTTCAAGCAAAAAAGAAAAACCCCACAAATAGGCACTTCACTGGAATTTTAATTGTACATGATTTTATATACCAAAAGTATATTTTGAATTTCTCATTATAAGTTTTAGCCATATTTCTTGTAATTTTCTCCCACTTAACAGTATGCAATTTGATTAACTCTTCATGTACAAGTTCTGTGTATAATTTATATATCCATTTCTGCAGTGCTGTAACTTGCTTTTACCACAGGTCAACATTAACTGTATATATTGTGGTGAAAAGTGAAAGGGTATTATTGTTGAAGAATTTGCTACATGAATGTGATGATTTCAAGAGCCTATGATACACTAATTCAGAGAACATGTAAATGTGCACAATAAAGTACTGCTAAGGCATGGCTGCATTCTCCTCTCTCTTTATAGAGCCCTTGACAGCAGGCGTGGCTTTGGTCAGAGTGTGCATGAAAACACTAACTGGAGCTTGCCAAGGTTACAGCTGTCAACCCACCTTTCCTCCTTGTTTTATCAGCTTCACTGAAGATGTGCCTGCACACTGGTAACCCAGTATTCCAACTGGGACAAATCATCTTAGAACTAAAATTAGTGTTTTCTTTAGAAAATGTGAAAGTTTTAGAGTTCAGAGACCATGGTGGCCATTACTAAAGAAGTTGTATATCACAAAATTAAATAGCGCCTCTTTTTTTAAATAAGTGGATTAATTTATTCATATTTGTACATTAAATTGTATACAATTTCAGATAGAATTACAGTTAGATTAACAAAAGCTAGTTACCAAAAAAGAAAATACAAAACTAAAAATTATTCTAGAAGCTTATTACAGAAGTGAAGTTTCAACGTCAAGTTCATGTAAGTCAAATTTGGTGGTATTTGTTGAAATATTTAGATGTTAAGCATTTCATTTAAAAAAAAAAAAAAACATGATTTTATAAAATCATATCTAAGGCAGATTTTTTTGTACATTGATTTTAAACATTTGGATAGAGGGAAAAACCTGAGATCTATACCCAAAAGCTATTCTCTGCAGAAGAGACATACACATTTGTTTGCTTCCTGTAGCAAACACTAATGGTTACTAAAAAAGTTGTGCTGTACATTAGCTGTAGTGCAGGTCACTTTCATATTAAGTGCCAGTAAAGACTTAACAAAATATACAAAGTCTTAAAAGGTGAGGCTGTTTAAAGCATTAACTGTATACATATTGCACACTACCGTGAATACTCATGGTTCAAAAAAACACTCACATTGCATTTGCCAGTTTTTACATAATGAACCACACTGGAATGAGAGAGAGTCAAGAACAGCAAATATTTCCAGCTGTCAAATCAGCACACAGTAAGAGGCAGGTCTGTGGAGGCTGGTGTCTGTGTGTGTCCTCAGGAGGCCACATCTGCAGTTCTCACTGGTCCCGAGACTCATAGAGAAGTTTTGTTGCCTAACAGAAAGGGAAAACGTCACTTGCAGCCACCTTATCTGCTTCCTACCCCTCCAAAAACCTCCTTTTAATCCCGGGCTTTAAATTCTTCCTCTATTTTCCTCCATCTGAGGCATGTACTAGCATTCAGGAAGTGCTGAATGCACCTGCACGGTGATGAAAAGTTTGAGCACACTGTGCTGAACAGAATAAAAGCTGGGGTAGGGGCACTTGGGGAGTTCTAAAATGGCAATAAAGCAGCAAAGACCCACAAACCTACCCATACACGTTATAGATTACAGTTCTGATCAGCAATTGATCAGGTGACTGATTAAAGTGTGGCTTTGGTTTTTTCCTCCACAACTTTGACTTAGGAAATATGAACCTTCAGTTTCATTACCCATGCAGGGCCTCGCACAAAAAGATTAAAATCTTCCATTTCCAAAAATCAACAACTTCTTTGAACCGTCATGAAGTAGTAAAAACAATTAGCTAAACTTAGGTTCAAAAGAGTATTTCATAGTGCACATTCTTCAGCCAGTAACAAAATCTAAGACAGTTTAAAGCCAAAATCTTTGTTCTTTTCATCTAATAACATACATAAGATCTTGGGAAAGCCTTCAAAGTGCATAAATTCTTCAGGTCTCTTAGCAGAAAGCTAAAGTCATGTTCATTACACACAGCCACAGCTTCTGTTTTCTAAGCAACAAGGCCCTGAAGTCCTTAATAAAAAAATAACAGAAATACTCCTAAGGCTGAATGCTCTCTGCAGTGCTGCTGAACACTCCATGTAAAGGTTTTCTTCAGCCTTGTCTAAGTTTTGGCTGCTTTGCTTACCTTATGCATCGCTGCCAGCCAGGCTGCTGACAGCTTCTTGTTACAGCTGAAGTCTTCACCGGCAGTGAACTTCATCTGCATCACCTCCTCTGACCCTGGTACCTTGTACTGCAGGATCATTCCTATGGCACGAGTGTTGCCTCCTGAAAAGAGAAGTAACATCTGGAACAGCAGCAGGTTGTACCAACTCAGTAACACGTTTTCCAGCTCATGAGCATGTTTGGAGAAATGTGCTCATTGCTCAGTTCAGAGCACAAGCAGCTGCTGGATCCCAGGAGCCCGTGACCACAGCTCATAGTGCCAGGCAGTGGATCCTGCAGCCTCATACTGCTTCATTCTCTCTGCCAAGCACTAAGGCAGAACCTGCATCAGCCATCAGGTAAAGCCACACACCTGGAACATACTCTTCGTTTACTATCACCATGTTAAGACATTGATACCATAGTTTCAAAAGGTAGCCTGCAGTCTGTAGGCTTAGGGTCCAATTAGACTGATGGCAAACTGCTGGATACAGGCTGGCACAGCAGCCAGGAGTCCCTCCAAACCTGGCAAAGGCTGGGAATGATGCTTACATAAGGCTAGAGAACAGCTGGCAACATCATTTACTTCCTGAAGGAAATTGCTACCAAAGATGCTGCTCTGACAACAGCACAGTAAGCGAGGTGTTTTTCTCTCTCTTACTGAGGCTGCAGAGACGAAGATAAACCAAAGCAAAAATACAGACATTAAACAACTTTTAGAATGACATGTTCCTGTCATTACTTCCTGCAGCAGTGGAGCATAAAGTAAGCCCTAGGAAAGCACCAGCATACACAGGACACTTCTTACAAAGCTCTTTTAAAAAAAGTGTCTCCATGAGAGGGCTCCTGGAGGCTGTTACTGCAATATCTGAGGAGCCAAAACAAATCACAATCTAAGGCAAACTCCATCTAGTTAGTGCTGTCAATGCACCTAACCCAATCAGAAGCCCACAGCGGGGTTTATAGAAGAGCTATTTTCTACTCTCCTAGGATAAATGGAAATTCAACTGCATCAATTGCTTCTCTGCACCGAGTCAGAATAATGGATTAAGGGTCTACTGAAAGATAAACCAGTGGAAATCACACACCTACAGCCTTGACCAGTTTGCCCATGTCTGGCATTACTAAGACAGAGCACACCCTGCATAACAAAGAGGCCTTTCTTTTAAAGTTGTGTAAAAGCAAGCCATTAATTAACAGTTTCAGTGCAAAGCCTTTCCAGACAGCACACAGTGAGTATATTCATTTCTAGTATACCCAATTCAGCAACCTGCTGAAGCAGGTGATCTGTAACACTGTGTACTACTGCAGATACCGTTTCTCATCTTCCCTTCTCCCAGCATGGACAACAGCACTTTGGTCTAAAGAAAGCCTTGAGTGCCTTAGTTCTCCTCCAGAGTGTTACAAAACATTCACTCTTGGTTTATTAAACAGACATATGGGAAGGAACAGATACATGTCAGACTTGAACATAACTCAAGTTGAACAGCAATTATGGATCAAGCAAATAATCAGCACTGCAAAGAAGAAAGAGGTGAGGGGGTCATGACATGCTGGGGTGAGTCATGCTGAAAGGCACTGCAGATACCTTCAGTAACAGGCGGGCTCTCCAGAAGGCTGGTGTAAGTGTGAATATCTTTTTCTACCATCAAGAAGGAAGGCAGGCAGAGAAGAGATAAAGCAGTCAGAAGAGTAGTGAACAAGGAATTACAGAAGCATTCAGTGACTCAGCAACACACCTGGTTGATTTGAATACCAAGTTAAGGTTATTCAAGTTAACATGCTGTACTGACTGAATAATGCACAGATGGGCTGTGCAATTAGAAAAACCTAGCAGTGACAGAAGTGTTGATAAAGAACAATTATTGAAATTCCTGACCTTGTTTGTTCTCATTTCAGTCAAATCATATTCAGGTTCATCCTGAAATACTCTAAAAGCTGGTAAGAGATGGGGCAGTAAGTTGCTGCACTCCAATTTAGATGTTACCAGTTTCATTTGGCCACCCCTTCATCTTGAATGAAATTAAGAAAGCATAGTTTAATTACTTACTCCCCCTCCCCCACTTCATTCTGTTAACAATGTTTGTACCAGTCAAGGCAAAATCCCAGCTGGATTCTGAAATGGAAGCTACCAAAGACTAACAGTTCCCTCCTATGAGCTCTTAAATCAGTAAACATTTGTATATACTCAAGAGAACAGATGACAACCACCCTTACTCAGGTTTCTCGAGAGGCTCTCCCACATCAAGGCTGTAGAGGAACTTCTCTGTCTTGTTCCCCCAAATCCCAGGACTGAGCTCTATTCTGAGAGCAGTTGTAACCAACACAGTTACACAATGAGTGCACTGTCCAGCTCAGTAAGTGCAGCTTCACTTTTTTTTTCCTAACTAGTTCATTTATATTAAAAGGAAAATTTACCTCCAGGAGTAAATCCCTCTGTAAGTATCTGAACAGTTGAAATCTGTGTAATTTCAATTTCATAATGGCTGTCTCCATCCAAAACCAGGTATCTACATAACAGAAGAAAAAGGGTTTTTTCAATTTCTTTTTCTCCAAATATCAAGTCCAAATCAAAGGAAAAAAATAGTATCTCGGTGATGCTGTTTATGTGTTCTTCGGGGTGAGGAGGGATAGAAATCAACCAGAAAATATTACTTTTCATTGAAATTCCACCCTTCCAAGCCATTCTGATCCACGCTGTTAGTTAATTCAAACCAACATTCCAGTGTTGTTGGAGCTATCCTTTCAGTCTAATTACTCTCTCCAATATCCTCAGGGCATGTCACTCTTACATTTTTTAGGTTATTATGTAATAATAGAGCTGTAAGTACAACAATACTATAGTTTACAAGTGCAATTTCTATCAATCTTTCTTACCTCTGGTTGTTGGAAAGTCGACAAACCATGAGCTCAGATTTATCAGATGTTCCCAGAGTTACAAAGAATGTAGCACCTGGAAAGAAATGTTTTAATACTCTAATACAGCAAGAAGCAACATTCAAGTATCAGAAAGAATAGCTAACATTTACTTACTAATACACTGAATTGAGTGAAATAACTGAAATGTTAATTAACATCAGCAAAACACTAAAGTATAAAAAACCTGATCTTTAATTATCCCATTCTGACTTACAGGACCTTTCCCACATGCTATGCAATTTCTCTCACGTGTAGAAATGTAGATGATATCCAAGAGGAATCTTTGAAAAATGAGAAGAGATTTGGAGGTTGCAAAGACAGGCAATTAAAGACACTCTGTGATCACTGTAACACAAATGATTGTTTCTGCATTAAAAAAGAAGAATTTCATAGCAGGATGTGACCTTCAGTTCTATGCTTAAGAAACTGTAAAGACATCTCTTTTTCATTACTGAAGGCTGGCTCAGTCTTATTGTGAGGTCAATGAACTTCAGCCTTCATGCTGTGCTTCTTCCCCCTCAGAACTGCTTTGGCATGGGGAAAGTCACTCTTGCTACATTAGAGGAGTGACTCAGAACTCCAAGCAGCCCTGCACACCCGACCCCTTTACTTCCTCCATGCCTCAGGCTCCCTGTATTACCTAATCCCAACACTGCTGGCCTGGGAAATGAAGAAAATAACATCAGTTCTGCAAACTGGTCTGCAATCCATCTCCACAACCTGAACCATGCAGGCCTGGGGTTTCACCTCATTACTTCCCAGGCTCACTGACCCCCAGCACAGACCTCGTGCTGCTGAAATGAGACAGAGACAGCAGCACCAAGGCTGGAGAAGGACATTACAGCACAAGGGCATCACAGCCACCATCACTGTCTCTCTGAACACAACCTGTGGCTCTACAGCAACTCAGGAACAACTTCAGAACATGAATGCAAACAGCACAAGCTTTAAAAAAAAGTCTTCAGTTTAAAAGATGTAACTTAAAAACTCATCTACGCCCTCATGGCAAAGCAGAGTACAGAATGATTTATGTGCTCCAGGATGAACACACTCCCTTCTGAACCCAGGATCTCCTCAGGAACATCCATGCCCATCACATGTGGGGCTTAGCTTAACCATAATGCACACTGGCATCATACTGAGAGATCATCAAAAGGCACTGAAGGATCACAGAATATTTTAAAAACTGAAGTTTCAGCTTTCTTAATGTAATTGGAACATGAATTACTGTATTACGTGAAGGTTTAACCTATGGAAAACTGAGTACTCATGATGAACTGCCATCAACCACAGCTGTAGGCCACGGGTAAGATCAAAGCTCTCCGATGAAGCGTGAAACAAGCACTGTATCTTGTTTGAAAGTATTAAAATGTTCTCTAAAGTATTTTTCATCCTTATTTAATGTAACAGGAATATAGCTAAAAGATGCATTATTTCAAGGAAAATGCCAACTGCACACACAACTGCTCTCATAGGTATTAAAAATCTGTCTTTAGTTAAATCACTCTTCATAAAGACCAAGAAGTACAAACTGAGAGGTGTAAACATTGACTAAGAAGTATGAACCTCTCTAACCAAATGAGTAACACAAAACTAACTGAAAAACAAGAGGTGTGACAAAGAGGAGTCAAAACCGCAGCTTGCTGGACAAGAGGCATTGCTCCTGCTGTGCACTGGAATTTGAATAAATACAAACGAGATGGAAACAGCCCATCTGAGCATGCAGTGCTTACCATTCATGAGCACTTTGAGCTGTTTGTCGTAGAACTCTGTCTCTTTCTGAGAGACCAGGGCACACTCCGCACACTGGCGCACGGGGTCCACGAAGCACATGCGAGGCAGAGGCACTTTTTTACTGCAGCACTTGTCACAGAAACACTTCCCACACCTTCGGCAGTGATGCTGAACATGAGAGAACATTTCCTTTGCTTATTTATGAAGGAAACTGGTAGGGAATGATTTGATAAGGTTACTACAACAGTTTCTCAGGTGTGAAACATGCAAGTTGAGGGACAGGCAGAAGAAATTAACTGCTACAGCAGCAGACAGGAATCTCTGAAGGCTGGACACAAAGGACTGAGTATAGTATGAACAGCAGCACTCTAAGCCTTTGCTGGCACTCTATAAAGATGCTTCTGAAGCAGAAAAGACAGGCAAGGGCTTCTCTGGTGTCCAGTAAACCCTTCACCTCCCTGTCAATAAAAACCCATGAGAAGAGTGGTTTCCAGGTCCCTTCCCATTTCTGAGAAAAGATATAGGAGAACTTCAACTGAAGTTTCTATTCTTCTTCAACTGAAAATGCTATTCTCTTTTAAAAGTTATTCTCAATTTTCTCCGAAGGAAAAAATATAAGAGTCTTCATACTTAGAACCTAAAGCTATTCCTTTTATCAGAAGTATCAGGCAGCACAGCACAAATCCAGTGAAGCTGCAAAACCAGACCGAGTATTGCAGTGTATTTCACAGCCCCTAAATCTGCAACCAGTGGCCTGTGCTCCAGATCACTGCTGGGGTGTGACAGTGCCAGCAGATCTTCCTGATGCAAGTTCTCATGACAGAACAAGTACTCCCAGGCAAGCAGGAACTAATCCGTGGCTCAAAGCAAGCCCGAAAGTTTGATACAAGGAACTGATAACACTGCAGTTTTGGTCAGTGTTAGCCTTTCCTTCCAAATGTTCTGCAAAATTCTCTGGAGTACCTATTTCCCAGGGCTACCTCCAATTGCTTCCCACAGCTAACACAAGGGGAACACAGCAGCTTGTCATCTGGTATAACATATGAGTGTGTCTGGTTTAAAATTTCTCCTTCCCTCTCCCTCTAAACAATTAAATTAAAAAACATGAACTATGTCACTGCACTACAAGTCATACTTTCACATCTTTCTTCACTTTCATCAGCCTGTGCTAACAAAGTGTCAGTGTAATTGTACAAAGGAATGCTGTTCCCTCCTACAAATCATTGCTGACCTTCTTTGGGAGGGTGCTTTGCAGAATTCTCTATGTCAGATTCTGCACACCAGTCTGCATTCCACAATGACCCCTTACCATTAATAAACATAATTTAATCTTAGTGTTTTCTCTTCATCCAGTGAGCCTGATTATGTAGTTTACACTTTCTACTTTAATTGGAATTTTTCTCTTCCAAACTCAAGACAAATCCGGTTTACTTTTCAAAAGATGTCCATTTTAGTATTTTGCAACACTTACTGCGTCATATTTCATTGATTTCTCTTACCTTTCTAGTTATGAAGTCAAATTTTGTATCACACTGCATACATCTTGGGCACTAGAAAACAGTACAAATTAAGATTAGTCCACAATTTTTTTAAACCTTTAATTCTTCCACCATATACAAACTTTATATTATGCCCCATAAAGAAACAACTCCAACAAATTTCCATCCTTTATATTTTCACCATGGACAGCTTTCATGTAATATTGATGTAGCAAAATAATGTCATCTCCATTTGCAAGACAGAAAAAAAAAGCTGCCAAACTTTGCCCTAATGAACAGTGCATCCTGCCAGCAGGCAAAACTACATCTCAGAATTACTTACCAGTCTTGATAATATCTGGCTATCCAGACAGTCCTATATTCCAGAGTCAACTGTTTTTCTGTAAGCTGTCCTCACTCTACTACGATGCTCTGCTGACTCGCCAAAACGTTGTTTACACAGTTTAATGCTCTCAGTACTCACACATTTTTGAAACATGCAAAGAGATACTTGGTTTTCTTCCAAGCCACCAAGACCTAATGTTTATTCCAGCTACAAAAAGTCACTTCCTGAAATATCTCTTTCCTTTAATAAACTTACACCCACACTCCTTTCAAAAAAATTACAGAAAAAAATTGAAGGAGTTTCTCCCTTGCAACTAAGTAGAGTTGAAGGGGTGGCAGTTTTGACTGTATTAACAACCAGAAGTGATCAGTAACAGTTGGACAATCAAAATTTTCTGTATAGAAATCATCTACCAAGTGGCTGATACCCAGCCATTAGGTCACTGGATTTTCCAAAATCCAGTGCAAAATTTAAATATATTTATCCACCATATCAAACCCCAATGTCTGAGGCTTATAATGCATTTTTTGCTATATTTATTTGTACATATTAATGCAAAATTATGCCTGACATCTTACTCAGGAGAACATGGTTAGATCCTGTACTAAGTTTTATAACTCTAGAAACCAAAACTCCTCAAATCAGACTATCTCAGACTTAGCAGAATGTCCTCTTAAACACATGCCCTAAGCTGAGCAGGTGCTCTTTGCTAACCACACAGTAATCATCCTTTGCCTTTAATTAATATATTTCAATACTTAACCCTTTTTCTTCTATAAATCCCCTCAGGTTACAACACCTTCTGTTCAGGAACTTTTGCTCCAGCAGATACTCTATCACTGTCACAAGTTCAACAACTGCAGCCAAGAAAATATTACAGCAGCTAAATTAAAACTTCTCCAGAAATCTTTCATGTCCTTTTGAAGTGTAAGCTTGTTACTGATTGGCAATAGTTTATATGAAAGGTTCTGCTGTCTAAACAGAAGTTTAACACATTAGATGGTAATGGCAGTCACTGTAGTGGAACGTAATCACCTACTCGCAGAATTTGTTAAAACAAGCTGTTTCTAAATCCCACACAAAAGCGCACTAGAAGTGTTCCTGAATTGTTTTAAATAACACTGAACTAAGGCATCCAAACACCTTTTTTCACAATGGCTGCAGAAAAGGTTATTTATCAGTGAGTGCTGAAATAATTTTCAGCATGAAGCAATTTCAGCACACATCAGGTTTCACCTCTGTAACAAGTAGAACTCTAGAGCTACGATCTTGTTCTACTCTACCTTGATGTTTTAATTTTTGACATTTTGTTTAATAGCTTGCCCGGGAGCTGGACCTGGCAATAATTTTGGTATGCCTTGAATTTACCTGAGTTCTAATTAATTTTCTTAATGAAAATATTTGGGAGTTTTCTGGTTGGGTTTTGGTGGTGGCGAGGATTTTTTAGTTCACCTGGACTGGGTTTTTAGAAGGGTTGGGTTTTTTGTTTATTTGGTTTTTGCCAAAATGCAGAAAGCACAAGTCACAAGCTAGAGGGGAAAAAAAAATCAAACCCAAACTCTTCTAAATACTGTCCTACATAGATTTCATACAGAATGCTATGCTAAACATAGAAGTGGATTTAGGAACAGAATTATCCATCCTCTTATTTAACATAAACTCTAGAAAAATATTTCTGAATTCCAGACCCACGATGACAGCCCTGCCCAATACAAAGAGCAGTCCTAAATAAATCACAAGTCAAGTTGCACATGGTAGCTGGCATTGCAAAATGGGATTTGCCTAGGAAAATGTTCTGACACAAGCAAGCTCAAGATACTTCCTTCGAGGTATTTCTGCTTTAAGTAACCAGAACCAAGTGAACCATTTGCTTAATGTCAACTTTTACTTTGCCTGGGACAAAATATTTACTGAGAACATCCTGAAAGGTGAATTCTTCCTGTTCATCCATACACTGACATAATTAGAGAGTGACAGGTACTGAATTAAGCTTTATTGCTTGGAGGGGTTTTACCACATTAACAGAGAAGGAAGCACAATGTCCAAGTTACTTCTGTCTTCAAACAAAAAAGATGTGAAGTAAGAAATTAAATAAGAATTCATGTCACAAGTACATTCATTTCATGTGCAGTCAACCACCAACACCACTACCAGATTACTTCATCTAGCAAGTGGAAAATGGAAGAACATCCAACAGCTGCTGGACCTTGGCATTTATTTAAAAATACAGAGGGCTGCTTCATTGCAAACTTCTCATAGGTTTGCTCAAGTGTGATAATTTATTTCCATAATCCCACAAATCCAGCCAGAGGTGAGAATCCCATCAATGGACAGGAATCTACAGTTACACTTCACATGCTTTATTTGCATAAATAATAACAGAGTGATTCAAGAAGTGATGCATGGGAACACCTGGCTGAGCTCCTTAACACAGCAAACCTTTGCAAACGAGAAAGTTCAGGAAATCCCACCTGGAACACACCTGACCAAAGCAGCTGAGGGCAGAGGGGGAAAGGCAGGATGCAGACACAGGGCAGACAGAGCTCACGGTGCAGACACTGCCTGAGCCTGGATTTTGTCACGAGTCCAAGGGCAGCTCTGCCACACCACCAGCGCCCCTCCGAGAGCCTGAGCCAAGAGAGCAGCCAGCTAAGGAAAGCTCAGTTCCGTCCGGCAGCCACGGAGGAGCCCAGGGAACCCTTCCACCACATCTGTCAGCTCCTCTGCAGCACACAGCGTTCCTCAGCCACAGAAACATCTGGTACACAGCTGGATATCACGAGGTTTGGCCACCTCTGCAGGCAAACTGACACATTTTACTCAATTTCTAGTCCAAGATTTCTTTAACAGAAATATCATCAATTAAGCTCTGCTGGTGATTAACAAAGAAATTCTGAGTCAGACAAGGCACATGCAGAGACCAACATTTTAAGCTCTGCCTCGAGTTTAATGATGCTCAGCACAGACTTTCATAAATCCCCCTCAACTCATTACCTGTATTACAAATAAGATTACCAAAAGTAAAGTTTTCAGTAGTCCTGCTTCAGCCTTGCATTTCAAATTCCTCACAGTAACTGCTATTTTAAGACTGTATAACCTTGTGACATAAAAATTAAAAACTGAATTATATTTCAATGCTGTATAAGCTGTACAAAACTACCAACTGCCATAATTCTTCTTAAGGTGGCCTTAATTTAAAAAATAAGCCAGTTGACTCTTCTTGCATAAGAAAAAAAAAGCTACTGAATTTGTGAGCAGTACTGACTGCACAGCAAGAGCCAGTGGATTTGAAAAGCCAGATCAGCATTTGCTAATAGCACTCAAGGTCTTGTCTTGGACATAGACACTTCAGTTTCAATTATGCCTGACATGGTAACAAGAGCAAGCATTCTCAACTAATTCATTGCCGAGGTAACCCTGTCTCTAAATGTAATTGTTCTTAACAAAACCATGGAGTTTATAGGTTTCCCTGTGTATCACATACTTGCTTTATTTAAGGAAAAAGTTGGTAACATATTTGGCAATTGTTAACCATAGGGGTGTCAGAACTCTAAAGTACTTCCAGAAATTTAGTGAAATAACTAGCCACAAAATAACAGTTCATAACCTTAAGCTTGTGCTAACAAATGCATTTAAAATATTTACCTCTATCACACTTCCTCTGAATAGCAAACATCACTGAGCACATTCAGTCACAATTCACCAGCGTGAGCCTATAGACCAGCAGACTACAGGGGAAGAGCTGAATTTTAAGGAGAATGAATACCTACAACAGAACTGTAATATAAAATTCAAACTAACAACACACATCAGACTGATGTATTTAAAATATACACTTAATTCTCTAAATATATCTAACTAGTTTAAATAAATCCTAGCACAATCCCCAAACAATCTTTAGTTGAATTAATTGTGTTAGAGGTCCTTTGTTTTCCTTAATGAAACTAGTCTGCTATAATCACGGACTACTGACAGGCTAAACTGCACTTCCGAAGGTCAGGGGCAAAACTAATTTGAATCGAACTGTTACACAAACGAGATCCCTGATGAAGACGATGTCAGGAATCTGGTTTCCAGGTGAGTGCACGGGATGCAGCAACTCCCCGAGGCAGCAGCACAAAGGAAAACCTTTGCTCAAGAACTGCTCAGCCTTTGCTACAAGCTCAGGGATCAGCACACACCCATAGGCGACACACCCAGAGCCCGGAGCACACGCGGTCCAGCGGGGTGGGAACCCGGAGCTCAGTCCTGCACAGGACACTCCACTGAAAATGTCCCGTACCCACCCCTCGGGTCAGGCTGAAAACAGCTGCTGATGGCCGGGAGGTTTTTCTCTGTATCGAACAGACTAATTTGACGAAATTCCCGCCAGGTACTGCAGCAGATCGCCTGTTCAGAACGAGCTGAATACCCACTTTCCAAGCAAGGGTTGTTTTGGGCAAACCATCAAGTGACTTACCACTCCCACCCTTTACAGCAGCAGAGATCTGCCTGAGCTGCAGAAACTGTGCTGGCAGAGCGAGCCTCCAGAATTGTTATTATTATTTTACTCAGAACTTTCTGCCTCAAGAGATATCAGGTAGGGGAAAAAATTTTCTTCATTCCTAACCAAGGACTCCGTGTTCCCATACAAAACAGACCAAGCACGTCCGTATGTGCCGGAGAACGGCTTTGTTGGATGACTCCCGGCGTAAATTCACATTGGGTCATCTAAAATAAATCTTCATTCCGGTCACATTTAAATGCACTGGCGTGTGTCCACACCACTGAACGCTGGCAATAAATAAATAAACAATGGATTCTATGTTGTATGTGCATCTGGCTGCAGCGACTGGCAACAAATAACTCTCATTACATGAAATTTAAAATATCACCATCATTTACTTGGTAAGTATGTAAAAGCAAAGTTGACTGAAACAGATTGAGTTGTTCAATGACTGTTTAACACTACGAACATTCACACCAGGAGCCAGAAGGGCTGTTCTAACTCAGCTTTATTGCTTTAATAATTTATGGAATT
Source organism: Nicator chloris (assembly GCA_013400495.1). Lineage (NCBI taxonomy): Eukaryota > Metazoa > Chordata > Aves > Passeriformes > Pycnonotidae > Nicator > Nicator chloris. The sequence goes on from WAAE01000740.1 coordinate 34,372, forward strand.
AGTTTTAAACCTACCCGGCCCCCAGAACCACCTTTACAAGCATCTAAAGCAATGCTGCACAGTTCGCTACGCTTCTAATCACGAAACCGCTCGCAAATTTTCGCGACGGGGCCGCACACCCCTGAAGAACGAGTGACAGCCCCATCCTTGCGTCCTTTAACCCATTAACCTAAGTGAAATAAAAAAGCGAAGGGGAAAGGGAAAGGAAGGGGGGGGGGAAGGGGAGTGCGGCGCCCCTGCCCCCGGCGGTACCTCCTTGTCGGGCACCCAGGGCGGCTCGTCGAGGCCGAAGGGGCTGCGGGCGGCGCGGTGCTCGGGCACCATGCGCAGCCCGCTGGGGGACCGCACCAGCTTCTTCGCGTCGCCGCCCGACATCTTCCCCCGCGCGCCGCCGCCGCCGCGGGATGGGCACGGCCGCCGCCCAATGGCCGCGCGGCGCCGCGCGACGGGCACGGCACCCAACCAATAGGAAGCAGCGATTCGCCGGCCCCGCCCACCCGCTAGGGGCTTGCCAGTCAATCTCGAGTCCCTTGGAGTGCTATTCCCGCCTCCTCCGCGCCCCGCAACCCGGAAGCGAAGGGCGCGGGCGCCACAGCCGCGTCCCCGAGTTCCAGGGAGAGTCACACCGAGCTGCGGACGGCTGCGGCCCCGCAGAGGAACCCCCCACAGAGAATCCGCTGCCGCAGCGCCCGCCCAACCCTCTGCCCCTGCTCGACCCCGCCGCTCGCCGCCGGCCCAGCGGGAAGGGAACGAGTGGCGGCCCGCCCGCGCGGCGAACGCCACCCTGCCATTGGCTGTCCCTTTGGGTAGTCGCTGACGGGAGCTTTGATTGGCCTGCGGCGGACAGGCTGCTCGCTGATTGGCTGCGGAGGCGGCGGGGGATTCGTGACTGAGTGAGGGCCGTGTGGCGGCGCCGCCGCGCCCTGTCCGTCCGTGTGTCCGTCTGTCCTTCTCTTCGCCCCTCGCTTCCCCCCGGCCGGTGCCAGGTCCGTAGGACATCCCTGGCTGCACCGTGACTCGCTCCCGGTGTTTCGCTCTCCCCTGTGCCTCATCAGTGGAGCGGCTTCCTGTGAGCGGAGAGAGCGCAATGCTTTGGCCAAGGCCAGTCCATGGTCGTCGTAATCATGATTGATTTCAGTAAGTGTCGGCTTCTAAACCTTCTCAGAATGTTGCTTTAAGTGGGATTTATTCTGTTATTAGCACCCATCACAACTTCTCCCCACCATGTTGAAAAAGGGATTGTTCATAAAGTCCTGTATTCTCATATAACTCCTGGGTATCTGCTGCAATCCTTCGTAAGGTTTATCAGAATAATGTTAAGAACCTCACAGTACTCTTCCAGGCAGCCATGGTGGGAAACTGTTGTGTTTTGGACCAAAGTATTAAAAGAGCTGTTTAATATCGCTACAAGAAACAAACAGATTTTAACGATTTAATATTAAATTTGCTTTCAGCTAATAAATTTGATTGTGCAATGCATGAATAATCCTGGGTCATCCCAAATGGCTCATGTGTGAGATTTTTTTCTATTTGAAAATGAAAGCCTCGTGTGAAGACTGACAGGGTAGAAATACATGACTGTCCAGCTTGCTTGTTAGCTGCAGTCCAGAGCAAAAGCATATGCAGAATTACAGGCAATTAAAACTGCCAGTAGTTCTTAACTGCAGGGCTATTGGTTGAACTCTTTAATAGGGTGTATGTCAACAGCCATCAGGGCTGGACTATAGAATAGTCAGGGTTGGAAGGTAGCCCTGGGGATCATCCAGCCCAACACCCCTGCCAAGGCAGGGTCACCTAAAGCAGGTGACACAGGAATGAGTCCAGGTGGGTCTGGAATGTCTCCAGCGAGGGAGACTCCATGAGCTCCCTGGGCAGGTGTTCCAGTGCTCTGCCACCCTCAGTGTAATAAAGTTCTTCCTCATGTTGACATGAAACTTCTTGTGTTTTATTTTATGGCCATTGCTCCTTGTCCTGTCTCTGAGCACCACTAGGAAAGAGCTTGGCACCATCCTCTTGGCACCCACCTTTGAGATATTTTTATGCATTGATGACATCCCCTCTCAGTCTTCTCCAACTGAGCAGGCCCAGCTCCTGCAGTCAGTCCTCAGGGAGGTGCTCCAGACCCCTCATCACCTTTGTGGCCTCTGCTGGGCCCTTTCCAGTAGCTCCTGGGCTTTCTTGTACTGGGAGGCAGAACTGAAACACAGCACTCCAGATGTGGCCTCACTAGGGCTGAGTACAGGGGGAGGATCACCTCCCTCAGCCTGCTGGCCACACTCGTCCCATCATAAAGTAATACCAATATATAAAATACTACTACTGCCACCACCATGACCACCACCAATAATAATAATAATAATAGTAATAATATCCCAGAAAAGTCGTTATTTCTCTAAGATAACTGATAAATATATTGTTAAAAAGAGGAAAAAAAGTTCTGGAAACTTTTGACACTGATTTATGCCTATTTTTTCTTGCCTGTGTCTGCAGTAAAAGCCACTTTAATCACAGATAATTATGGGATGTGCTGCTCATTGCTGTGCTGTGTCAGAAGATGGATTGGGACCAGTTTGACTTGAACCCTAAAACAATTGCTGCCCTGAAAAAAGGTAATTTAATTTGCCAGTGTCTCATTAACAGATCTGTCACTACAGATCCTTGACATATTGTGTGTTTGTGGGTATAAGCAGGCAGATAGACACTAACATTTTAGAACTGTAATTAAGTATTTCATAAAGGAGTTTTTTGAGTAATTGGAAGTGTTGGGGTTTGCCCATGCTTCAATAATAATTTTCCAAACGGTTTTACAGCTTGTGTTGGTACATTCAACGTGAGTGTTGCCTGCCCACCATACAAGAATGCAGCATGGATAAACCTCAGGGAAATGAGAATTAGAAATTGGGAAAACTTTGCTGTGTAAGACAGCCAAAAGTATTTAAAAAAAACTCCTCTTATTTCAGCTGACATAAAATCAGTAAAAGAGATTTTAAACCTCTCTGGAGCAGACTTGCAGAGATTGATGAAGCTGTCCAGTGCAGACATCCAGTGCCTGCTGAAAACAGTCTCTCACACGCTGAGGAGGAGCAGCATGCTCACAGGTAATGCAGTCAGGGCCTAAAGTCTTCTATGTAAAACTCAGAATAACTGTCACTGGGAGAAAATACGGTTCTGGCTCCTCAATGACACAGAAATGTGGGTTTAAAATGAGAATGGAAGTGTTATAATTATGCTGTAGTGAATTATTTAACTATCCTAAGAACAGCTCCCCTGGGGGTAAATGGAAGTGAATGGGTGTCATTTTTCAGGATCGAGCCTGCTTGAAACAGGACAAAATGTTTCTCCAGTCTGAAATACTTAAATACAGGAACAAAATATTTCCTTCTTCTTTCACACTCTCTTCCTCTCTCTCACTATTCTCCTTTTCGACTGAGGCTAGTTGAAAAATTTATATCATATGTTAAAACTTCATAAACTGATTCATCATAAACACCTCATTCCAAAACAAGCAGGACCTAATAGCTCCTCCTGTACAAATTCTTAATGACAACTCTGTACTTAAAATCTATTTTCTTGTGTTTGCATGTCTTCAAGCTTTGACCAGATGCCTACTGTGCTCTTTTATACTCTGCTATAGCTTTCTATTTCTGTAATTGCTGTTGTTGAACCTTTGCTGCCAAAATCCTCTCAGAGTGTAACCTTCCTCAGGGACACCTTAGAGGCAGAGAAAAGAAAAAAAAAAAAGAGTTTCAGAGGAGGAAAGAACTCAGTGTAAATTAGCAATCTTTGTACAGACATTCAGCAGTAGGTCTGATAGGGAGAGAGAGGTGGGGAAGACCAGGCTGAAATAGGGAAATTCTCCATCAACAAAGAAAGCATTCCTTGTAGGTATAAACCTTGTATACAGCATCTATTTTGTATCGTGTGTTGGAAAAATAATAAATGAAACTACCTTTTTCTTTTTTTTTCTTTTTAATCATTAAAAAACACTCCCAAACCCTGCAGCACTTCAACTCTACCAAGATAAAGATCATTTCACCTCCCAGCATCAGAAGCTGAGCCTGGGATGTTCAGTGCTAGACAACTTGTTAAAAGGTGGCATTCCTTTAGTGGGAATCACGGAGCTTGCTGGGGAAAGTTCTGCTGGGAAGACTCAGATTAGTTTACAGCTGTGCCTGTGTGTGCAGTATCCTTACAAGTATGGTGGATTAGAGTCTGGTAAGTGCTGAACTGTAAATGTGGATTCATTTGCCATTTTGTGAATGTGGTGTCTTCAGGAACCTCATTAAAGCCAGGTGCACGTTCAGTTCATGTCTAACTTCAGTAGGAAGCCAGTTAGTGAGTAATGTGTCTTTCCAGAGAGAAAATCTGGCTGTGCTCATCCTGCAGCACAACATAACTTAATTCAGAATTACTGTTGGCTGTTGTTTGCCTGCCTATCACTCTGGGTTAAACTAAACACTAGGGAAAGTGTAATGTAAGAAAAATGTAAGAAAAGTGTTGAGTGTTGCTGTCATGAGAGCTCATTGACTCCTCAGGTAACACCTCAGCAGATACCTTTCTACAAACATCTGGGTACATGGTATATATTCCCTAGCTGGGGATTTAAAATTTCAAAGATTATTTGTTTTGTTAACAATAATGGTAGTAAAATCGATGGAAACATAATTGAAGAAAGGTAACATTCTTCTGTACTTGTGATTTTCCTGGGTTTACCAAAGTAATTATTCTTTGATTTGATGGGTTTTTTACCCTTCTCTCACATTAATCTAACTCCTAATTTTTTTTATTTTTTTTTTTTACTATTCTGTGCTGCTGTAAAAAGGGAGGAGTTCTCTGTGTCACTTCTGAGGATTCTGGTAGTCTGCCTTAGGTGTGTTTTGTCTGTGACCTTGCTGTCCCTTCCACACAGCACTGGCTTTATCTGGCAGCTCAGTGGCTCCTTGTGGGGAAACTTACTAATTTCTTGAACTGTATCCACCCATGTGGAAAAATCATGGACTGTACAAATTGAGATCATGCTTAAAGGGCTGTGAGTAGCCTGTGGCTTACATTACATGATGTCATTAATCAGAGCAGAAGCAATTATATTTTGCTCTGTTCCTTTGTGTGCTGCTGCTAACTGCTACACGTAGTTTGAATGCAAATACTTTTTATCCATTGTTGCCTTCGATATGAGGCAATGGCGACTTGGTTTCAAAGAGTTAGCACGGCGGCTCGACGTCTTCTAGCCGCTCGGGCCATTGACAACGCAAACACTAATATGGTAGACGACAAATGGCGATTTATTGGGTCACACGTGGAGTTAAATAGCTTAAAAGGTCTCTGCTACGTCAGAGGGAGAGCTTAAGATTCAAGGGTTGGTAGTTAGAGGGAAGCTAATGGGGCTAGGAGGGGCTACTACCGAGGGGACGGGGGGAGAGTCTTTATCTTTCTGTTACATCGCGTGTTTTTCCGAGCGCCTGTCCCTATCTATTACACACACAATCCATGCTCCAGCACTTCTCTCTGTTTGTGTTGAAATCAAGGAACAGAGGTACAGAAGAAGGTGCACAACACACTATTGGCACTCTCATGTTGAGCCTCCTGTGAGAAATACAGCAATTAAAGCTTAGGTTAAATGTGAGGAGTTTTATCCTCTGGGAAACTTGAGGAGAACAGCAATGCTTAGAAACTCTTGCAGAGAGCTCTGCAGTACCAGTGGAAGACTTTGCTACTGATTTAAAATTATGGTGCATTGTATTTTTTTACTGCTTAGAAACTTCCCTTCTCATAAGTGGTGATGTTGAAATACATTTCTTTGAACAGTTACTTCATTAAATTTCGTGCTAGTCTTGTTTGTAATTCTCAGTGGAAGGAGGTTGGCAGCAGAGAAATCCTGAAAGTAAACAAAGGCCTTCTTTGCCTCCAGGATATCTTTCTGCTGTACTAGGAATGTCAGTTGTGTTCAGTTGTGTGTTGACTGAATTTATTTTATATGCCCATATTCATAAGTAATACATGAATATAATGGGAAAAATTAATATCCATATTAGAATTCTGAATTAGAAAATAATGTTTGCTACTGATTCTTGGTAACAAACTGGTTTGGTGCATGACAGATTATGATCATAGGAATCAAAATTTGTTCTTTTTGAGGTTGAGGGGTTTTAGTGAGTGTTATTCCTGTTTGGTTGATTTTTTGGTGGTATTTTTTTTGTCAACAACCAGCATAACACATTTATTGGCCTGAGTAACAAATTTGATGAAATTGCTGATTTCTGTTTGGGTTTTTTTGGACTTGTGACTGTTTTCAGTGTCCTGAATGTGGCAATAACTCGGGATCAAAATACAATCATTTAATCAATGGAGCATCAATCTATCTAGAAATGCAAATCTGCGTCTGGAAGAACCCAAGTGACTATGAAGTCTGAAGAAATGGACATTCCCTCCTTTTTAAGTAAACCAAGGAGAGGACAAGTGACCTCCTGCTTAAGGCAGGTCTCATTTTCAGAAAGCAGATGATTTCTCTGTGAGCCCAGAATTCATGGTAGAGAAATCCCTGTCTTTCAGCATTAAAGCAACACTGTGCAAAAGGCAGTCAGCTTAAGTAAGGATGGTAGCTGAGAAGGCCAGAATGTTTTATTTAGGAACTGCTGTCTCAACACAAGTTAGCACAGGTTTTTTAGCATGAAATTCATAGTGCTGTGTTTTGGATTTCTGACTGAACCAGGCAGACTATGCACTGTCACTGTGGGTTGGATAAAGCGTGATAATTCTGATCCCCAAGGGCAAGTGATCAGGTGCTCCACAGCTGTGCACAGTGAGTGTCACCCAGTGGAGAGTACAAAATCCAGTTCTCCCAGCTGGGGCTGAAGAAAGGACCAGCCAGCTGCAGGAAAGGAGTGGGGTTTTTGTTCATCACTGATTTGACATGGTTGCAAAATAACCAAACAAACATGAATTTCCAGGTCTGTATGTGTAGCTTTTAAATGCAGAATGTCTGATATAATTTGTGTGCTGTTAAGAAAACTGTGTGTGTAAGAGCCCTGTTGTAACCACAGGTGGTCTGAATGGCTGCAGGAGCTGTCTACATTTGTACAGAAGATGTATTCCCAAGCAAACGTTTGCAGCAGCTCATAGATCAACAGCATAAGCTGCGTGCAGATGTTCCAGCTGAAGTCATACAGAAGATCAGATTTGGAAACAGTATTTTTGTTGAGCAGGCAGCAGACCTGGTAAGTAGTAGCACAAAGAATGTTTCTAAGACTCTTGATCAATATGGATTTGAGGCAGTGTTTTACTGTTAAGGGGTCATTAATGGAAGAGCAGCACACTCTGTAGCTGGTTTGGCACATTTAATGATAGTCTTGTGTCCTGAGTGTTTCCGTGAGAACCATTCCTTCCCCAGGTAGGCTGAGAAAGTTGGGGCTGTTCAGCCTGGAGAAGAAAAGGTTGTATGGGGACCTCACAGGAACTTTCTGTTGTCTGAAGGGGCTGCAGGGAAGCTGGAGAGGGACTCTGTCAGGAAATGTAGATAGGGCAAGGGTACAAACTGAAAGAAGGGAAATTCAGATATTAGGAAGAAATTCTTTCCTGTGAGGGTGCTGAGATACTGGAACAGGTTGCTCAGAGAAACTGTAGATGCCCCATCCCTGGCAGTGTTTAAGGCCAGGCTGGATGTGGTTCTGAGCAACCTGGTCTGGTGGGAGATGTCCCTGCCCATGGCAGGGAGGTTGGAACTGGATGATTTTTAAGGTCCATTCCAACCCCTTAACACTCTATTACTCTATGAAACAGGAACAGTTTAGGAGTGTAGTACTACACCCTTGAGACTTTAAAGTATCAGTAAAGTCAGAGCTGCAGATAAATGCAGGTTGCAGTTTTGTCTCTTCAGTTCTCTCCTCAGTAAAACCACCAGTTGTGGTTACTGGTGAGACTCAGAGATCCACCAGCTGCCTTCACGATTCGAAACTCCTTGAGCTCGTGCTGCAGTGGTGATTGCTGCAGTTCAGTCTCTTGATGGCCTGTGTCCCTGTCACTGTGTGTGTGGCAGGACGCCTTCCAGCAGTGCATCACGAGGAGGCTGTCCCTGCTGCTGGCTCGGGGCATGGTGCGGCTCGTGGTCATCGACTCCATCGCCGCCCTGTTCCGCTGCGAGTTCGGCCCTGCCGAGTCTGCTCTCAAGGCTCGCTATTTGCAGACCTTTGGGGCACAGCTCCACAGCTTGAGCACTAGGTTCAGGACTCCCATCATGTGCATTAACCAGGTATGATATCAACTTGCTTCTTATTCTATAGGGACTGTTTAATAAATGGCTGGAGGGTGATGGAGCAATCTGTGTAAATGCACACATTTCATGATGTTGTATTTACCACTGTCAGCTGACTATTAATGACTGATGGAAACTGAAGCTTCCTTAAACTGATGTACTTTAGTAAATGTTAGCTACTCAAAGTTTATTATTTAAGCTTTTATAAGCTGTTAATGTTCTCAAAAGTTGTCCACTAAAGCTAACAGAAATAGGCATGTATAACAACTGCACAGAGCATCAAAGCAAAATAACAGAGTTCTTTCTTATCACCGGCATCAAATGCCCTTGTCAGCAGGATTGCTCTGGGAGCTCTGCAGGCTCAGTTATATTCCAGGAGATAGTGAAGCACCAGGGACTTTGCTGCATTTCTGTGGAACTCAGCATTTTTGTTTAACTGCTGAGATTACTGAAGCACTAAAGTGCATGCACTGATTTGAGCTGGACCAATACAAGGTCACAAAGAGTATTCTTTTGAGAAAACAAGGCACGACACAGCTCTTAGTCCACTCACAAATTGAAGGAGCATCTGAATGCCAGAGGTGAAGCACTGACACTCCAAATGTGGTCTTGGGAAAGGGTAAGTCTATGTGCAGACAGGCCACTGAGAAACTTCAAAGGTAGTGAAATCATTGAGAACAGGGCACTTTTGGGAGATCTGGGCTTTCGTACTTTTTATCTGCAGCTACAGCACTGGAACAATTTTGGGAATGTAGGGGGTTTGTTTGTGGAGGGTTTTTTTAACAAATAAAGCATCTAGAAGTAGTTTAATTAATGTAAGCTGTAGCTTGCTAAGTAGTTCTGACACTGTAAACTCAGCTTGTGATTCCCAAATCGATTTCAGTTTGCCTTGAAAGAATAAGTGTTTTCTAACTTGGCTTAATATATGCTCTGATAACTTGGATTTTCTTGCCTTGGTTCCCTTCCCTGCCCTCCTGCTTGCTAAACACAAACCCAGATGCCAGGTCAGCTGCAAACCTTGTTTTTGTGCTTCAGGTGACGGATGCAGTGAGCGAGTCGGAAGCTGCTCAGTGCAGTTGCAGGTGAGTCATCCCCAGAGAGTGACAGTGTCAAACACAGCAGCACTGAACCACTCTGTTCTTTGTCACTCCAGGGTAAGCTACGAGACCATGCGAGGAGCAGTGGGGTGTTTAGCCAGCCATGCTGGATTTGCTGGAGATCAGCACTAACTCATGCTGTGAAGGGAAAGAAATGTCATATACACTGACATCATAGTCCCTAATCACAAATTAGCAGGAAAAATTCCCTGGAGTTAATGGCTTGAGTACCTGCTTACACTATTTTTGCATCTCGTCTCTGATATAACTGAGTGCACCTTCAGTCTGCTTAAAAATACAGCAACCAAACCCTAGCAGCTGGCTTTGTCAGGGAGCTAAGAAAAAACCCAAAATAGTAACTTTTGACACCAAAATATTAACAGGATTCAAATGTATTTATTTGTTGTTTGAATCCTAACTATAATTTTGATTTACTGCCTAAGCTGGATGCTACATAAACGGGTGTTTGTGAGAAGTTCACTGCATCCTTCAGATTCTGAAAGTGACACAGAACAAGGATAAGGTTCATTTATTATTTTTTGCCTGGTTTTCTTGTAGTTCTTTTACAGGAGAAATTGCACTTTTTCCTGGAAAAAAGTTGTTTCAAACATTAGGTTGAAAGTCGTACATACACAATGTTCTGTTTCCCCACATTTCTAAATATACCTGCAAATGGAATCCAAGGCCAACAGTTACACACTCCAAATATTAAAAGTTCAACCATTTTTCTCCTGTGGTTTTCCTATTGCAAGAGGGGCCTGTCCAGACAGAGGTAAGTATTCCCCCTGGCTGTAGTTGAAAGAATGACAGCTATTCTGTATAGGAGCAATTCTCCTCCAGCTGTTTCCTTCCCACAGGGAGAACATAAGTATTGTGAGTAAACCCTGTCACCTCTGTCTTCACAGACCTGTAGTGTTCAATATATGTTAGAGAAACAGTAAATGATGTCTTCTAGTGCAGTTTTGTTACAACAGAAGGTATTTCACATGAAATCCATGCATGCAGAAATGTGTAATATTTCCTTTATAGGGTAGTGGGTAGCAGAGTCACCCCAGCACTTGGAATAACCTGGTCCAATCAGCTGCTGATGAGACTGATGGTCAGCCGGGGATCACTGCCCGGACACTCACCTGCAGCAGCATCACACTGCACTGGAAGCTTGAGGACTTTAAGTGTAGTTTTTGCTCCTCATCTCCCTCCATCCTTTTGCTACTATACAGTACAGTTGGAAGGTGTAAAAGGAATAAAATAACTTTTACACAGTAAAGTGTCTTGCTCCAAAAATGTACCAGAACTTTGCTTCAGGAAGAATTACTGGTGAAATGCAATTCTTCCTAGACGAGAGAAGTTGATGGTGAACAACGGTATGAGTACATTTAGCCTTGTCTACATGGTGAAAGATGATCTTTTTACAGTTGGATATTCAACTTTTCTTTGTGTGATAAGTATCCTGAAGATTTTGAAGGAGAGGGAAGCTGTGGGCAGGTGGAGGTTGCACAATGGAGTGAGATACAGCAATCCCCATGATGGGGGAGACCTGATGTCTAATTTTATTTTAATTGCATGCTCATCTAGAAACAGCATTTATTGTACTTTTGTATCCTCCCTGTTTCCAGACCCAACAGGACTTGATATTCAACCAGTTTATGTTGCCTGCTGGTGGTTCTGGGTCTCGTGCTGCCAATTAAGAATAGCCATCCTTTGTCACAAAGCAGCTGTCCTATTTTAAAACGATTTGTTATTGTGATTTTAAAGAAAATAATCCCATAAAGGTACTTGATTTTAACATCTTACTGTAAGAATTAAAATTGCAGTGCTTTTGTACTAGATGAGTATATCTGGCTTTACAGCACTCTTAAAAATTTTTTCTAATGGTTCATTTCCACTCTTTTCCTGCTTTCCAGTCCCTTCCCTTCATAGCAAAAGCCTCTTTAGCCTCTTTCATTTGAAGGACAGCAAACGACATCCCCCATCCCCTTGTTCTCTTTGCCCATTGCTGAAGCTGTTTAGCCTCAGGGCAAGGTGTCTGTGTTCTTCCTGATGCTCTGCCCTGCTCTGTGTTTTGCTGGATCAGCATTTTTCATGGGTGTCTGCATTGCTGCCTCTCATGTCTTGTGTCCCTGCTGCTGGGCTCTCAGCTCAGCCGTGATCCTGAAGGGCACCTTCAGCTCTTTTCATCCATTCAGATACTAGTGCTCTTCTCAAGTGATTTTTGTTGTTCAGTTAGTTTCACATGGGTTTTCTTCCTGTCTTTGTGCTGTCACATTTTTCTGCTGTCCTTTGACCACTGCCATGACAGCCACTCTTTCTATGGCTGAATTTTTCCATTGCTCTGTTCCATATGAAAGCAAGCCAGGTGAAGTGACACTGTACAAAGGCCTCTGTTTTGTGGGTGCCTGCTCCCATCAGTGAGTGATGCTCACTTGTATCACACACTCATCAAGCTCTCCCATTTCCCCTGCTTCTGCTGCCTCCTCCTGCTGCTGGCCCAGACAAGAACTCCATGTGTTTCTGTAGAGTGATATTGCTCAGGTCTGTCTTTTGGCCAAGGAACCCTGTGTGAAACAGAGCCTTTCCCCAGTCACACTCCTTCAGGACATTCATCCATCTTTTCATGTGGAAGCATGCAGCTGGGTAGCTGACAGGGAAACTTGTCTGGCTGCAAACTGCCTCAGCTGGAACTGTGGCTGAAGATTTCTCAAGGGACAAGTGAGTATGACTCAAGGAAAAGAGACCCTGTGTGACTGCCTTGGGCACAGCTTGAAGCTGAAGGAAGGAGACCGTAAGCAAGCAGAAAGCATGAGTTGCTTTCAGTGCCTTCTGCAACCCCTTCAGATGTCTCAGGGACCCTTGTGCAAATATCCTAAAATGTCTTAATTCTCTGTACTTGGAAATGACTGCACAGTGCTTTTTAATAAAATCCAACCATGAAGCTTAGAAGCCTTTGTGTACTCTAAGAAAAAGTGAGAATGCCACGGCTCAGAGGCAGGGCCGCCTCCTTCTTTAAACCCTTGCCTTCTGTGCCTCCTCCCTAACAACTTCAATAAAGATCAACTCATGCAGCACAGGTAACACTCCAATTCTATTCCTGCCCTGTGTATCTGGGCTGCAACTGCAGCCAAGATAATGCTCATCGTGTTGTGCTGACGGAAAAGCAGCCAGAGAGAGATGTAGCTGATTAATGGGAGTCATCAAACCCTACCTGGCTATTCATTTATTGAAGAGCCTCCTCAAATCCTGGGCTCCAATCCCAGGAGTTTGCCTTGCTGTGAGCTATGTCCAGAACAGTGTGAAGCCTCTGCAGGCTCAGTCTGTGGTATTCTGATCACTCTTTTTTGCAACTTGACTGCTTGCAGGAACGGCCCCGAAGTGTTAGAAGTCACAGATGGGACTGTAATCAAAGTACCAGTTTACCTGGTGAAAAACACTTTTACCAACAAACAGAAGTAATATTTTACCTGCTGAAGTGTTCTGTCATTACCCTGCTGGTTTGTTGGTTATTTCTCTCCAGTTGAGTCAGAGTACATCACAGTTTGTCTCTTGGCTCATGAGCACACACAAACCCTGAAATCTCAAATCCAGCTGGGCCCCTCTGAGGCTCACAGCCAACACTCAGTCACTCCAGTGCCCGCCCTGTCCCCCAGCCCCAGGCACAGCCTAGGATGTCCATCTGACCCAAGTGCAGCTTTGGGGCTGCAAACCCTCACAGGAACCCAACACAGCATCTGTCTATTGAAGCCTTGTGTCAAAAGTGTTGAAATGTGCTTAAGTTTTAATAAATGCAATTTAAGAACCTTCCCTTTATAGAGCTTTATTCATCTTTGGGTTTCACAACTGAGATTTGTATTCTATACAAGAAAAAAAAACTGAAGTAGTTTTTACAAAGATTTACAGTCTAGAATGTATTAAGTCTTTATCCTGCAAGACTACTTAAATATTCTTCTACACTTTGTAAGGAAATGTTAAATGACACTTGAGAAACTATGGTTCCCTAAATATTTCTCATTTACAAGCAGATGTAACCAAGGAAGTGTTGCAATTTCACTGTGAGCACAAGCACCTTCCCAGCTTGGGCCTCTGGACTCTACTGTACCCTCACACTCTGGCTTCTTGCCTTGTTGTTTCAGGTTTTTTAATAACTGACCTTAACTATTCAGTGTACTGACACAATTGTGAATGGTTTTAGGGGAAAAAAATAATCCAATGTAGATATTTGAGATCTCAATATCCAATCTGAGATATTCCTCAATTCTAAATATTTACACACACACACACCCCGTGTACTTCTGTAAATCGATGACAATGAAACTAAACTTCTCAGCATCACATCTGTTAACATTTATTCTCTCAGTACAGACTAATATGACCAAAAATGCCACTCTCTTAGCAGCCTTCAGACACAACAGGTGACCTACATAACAAAAACCAAAGTAACTTCAACTCATCTACTGTAAACAGCATCAGTGCAGCACTGCACACGCCTTTTACTAGATATTTACAAGAGAACCGCGCCATTTTCAAAATCTCTGGATTCAAATGACAAAATTTAAGTACAAATACTTCTCAAGCTCAAAACCATTTTAATTTACTACGAGTCAGGAGTGCTTGGGGGATGAAGGTGTCATTTACTGTAAGAAAAAGTACAAACTGTAGGTAACTGACTCTTTTTGCATTAAGTACAGACACACCACAGCAACAAGTCAGTTACTCCTCCAGAAGAGGGGCAAATCATGAAACAATTACATTTTACAAGACTATTAAGTAAGATCTAAACTCAAGACCAAATATTGCCAATCTAGCACACAGCCAGAGACAGAAGGGCAACAGGCACCTTTTTATCAGTAACAATTCCATGCACAATCCATCCCCAATCCTGCTGTACACCCAGACTCACCACTCTTTGCAGGAGAGTCTGAGGCCTAACGTGGAGTCCTCGTTTTTTCAAGTTCACCCTTAGAATTTTAGTCAAGGATAAAAATGCCAGATCAAGAACACAACTGCACTACCAAGGTTGCAGTTTTCCTAGCAAGATGTCTGTAAATTTTGGAGGTCTTTTCCAGTTTTCTGTTTCATCAGAGCTGTTGATTTAGTTTGGTGCTGAAGACATCCAAGAATTATACAACTGGATATTCTGGATGTATTCTTTATACAGACTCTTAGCTATAACTGGAATCTTACAAAAGGAAAACCAGAAAGAAAATCTTGTGTAAAAGTGAACCGAGAAGCCCATCTTAAATACAAATGTACACAAACCATGTCCTGGCAGTAACTCATCCATGATTCCAACACAGGGAATGTTGACTTTAATCTGGTTTTTGTTTTTTAAAAGTTCTCAAACTGCTAACAGCTCACTGGCTCCTAACAGTAAGGACTTGGCTACTATTCTCAGGGATTTATGGATTAAAGAAGTCTTGAAATTTGTTTCTTCTCAGAAAAAAAAATGAACCTTTTAAATAAAAGAGTTGTTTAATACGCATTAGCTCAACAACTTAACCTTCCATCACACTTTAAAATACTATATAAAGGGTTAAAACATTTAAAAGCACAGTATTAGTAATGCCACCACCAGCAAGATCTTGACCAGGAAAGTTTCCTCACTATCACCATCAATATAGCACAGTCTTGCACTTTGAAACTTACTGTACATTGTCATTTGGCGTGGTTACATAATTTATTATTTACACAGGGTTGGGGGTTTGAGAGGTTGCAAAAAATCATTTTACTTCAAAGTTGAGAGATGAATGTGGGAATCACATCCTTCAGTTTAAGTAATTCCTTCTTACCGAAACAATTTTGTGTCTGATTAGTTCTGTGGGGCTTTTTTGGAAGCCAGACTCCAAGTGGGGTGGGGGCTGGACATGGGCACCCCAGCCTGGCAGCCTGACACGGTTCTTTTAGCAAAGCCAGCTCAGTCTGCCTTTGTGCAGAGAGCCCAGCTCACCAGTGAGGGCACAGAACACACTTTAGGGGGGGAAAAGAAGTATATATATTACATATTTTTTAATATAAAAAGCTCTTAATAAAAAGATTAAAAGAGTCAACATTATATGAGTATCTATTGTTAAGATAACCGAGCAACAACCTGTTCCTGCTCGAGTTCATTAATGAATTGCACTATGTGCTAAAACTTCTACATAATTAATAGCAGCATTGTCTCACCAATCCTACACTGTCTCTAAAGCAGGTGCACCACGTGCAGCTTCCTTTTCAGAGATGCTCAGAGGGTACCTCCTGGTAAACATTGTTAAGTGCATTACACAGACAACTTTTGCATCAGTTACTGTAACCAACTCAGATCCAGGCACAAACCTAGTCAAAAACCAGTAAGTACTAATTCTAATGACTTTTCAGAGCCTGTTCAAATACTAAAACTTGCATATGTTCCTATATTTTACCTCCTTCAGTTGGTGCTGACCTTGAATGAATTTTCCAGCTTTTCCCAAAGTTAATTTTGTTCAACATTTTCCAACTCACAACTATGACCACAAATACATTTATACACACACTGCTTGGTTTTTTTTACTTTCTCATCCAACTTCACACGAATAGGAATTTTTACAGAAGATGAACAAAATTACAAGCTTTACAGAAAAGCAAAAGGAAATCCCAGCATCTATAAAATCCTTGTAACATACATACTTTGTTCCAGCAGCAGTCCTGTATACAGACAGCATATATACATTAGCCTAAGTAGATTTAACATGGATATGTGGTCACACAGGTCACTTGCCACTTAGGGCCATCGAGTGCTTCCACGAGGGCCCTTAGCACTGAGTGGTCCTTGCAGAGCAGCCACTCCGCAGTGTGACATCCCGGCGTGCAGTGCCTGCTTCTGCTGTCACCAGCTGGTGTGGAGAAAGGCAGGATTTGGGATCAGCATAAGGAAACGTTGGGCACTTTCAGCAAACAGAGAATGGGATTGTGAATTCCAGTGGAAAAGCGAGACAGTCAACCTGAGGCTCAATGTTTCCCTGAGAGCAGCAGCAGCTGCTCTGGGACAGTTGCAGTCCAAAATTAGAGTATTCTTCAATCACACTAATTAAAGGGGTTTTTCCATTTCTCCTGATGTATACAAACCATCCTATGTCCATTGATTACTGTGCCCTAAGACTTACATTATCAAAAGTTATGGTCACAGGTGTTGCTATTCATTCTATCTAAAGGTAACTTACCTCCAGCCATCACTTCTGTAAGATTTAATACTCAGTCTAGTGGTTAAGTAAGTCATGTCTAAGTGCTGTTTTGCTAGCCAAGGCTTCTACCATTACAAGAATCAGTGGTGCCAGGGCAAACTCCACCACTACAGAATGCTCAACTCGAATTTCTACAGTAATGCACATAAATTTATCCACTTCTCATTCCACCACTGTATGTATTTACTGTCACATATTTAATTTTGCTTGCAATTTCCACACTAATGCATTTTGGTAAGCTTTGAATGTGTTTGTATTTTTAGGTTTGGGGTTTTTTTTGGCTGCTGTAATAGTCAGATCTATTGAAGAAATTTATGTAAGTAGCATGAACTGATGCAGTGCAAGGAGCAATACGTATCTATAGTTTTCCCTTAGAATAAAACACACACTAATGCTGTGTTTAAAATTGTCCCTATTTAAAAAGTAAAACCAGCAGTCCATTGGAAAAAAACCAACAACATCCACAAACTAGGTGTTCCTATACACAAGGATGAGGAACCAAAGCTTTGAAGGTCTCAGTGCTTCTTTATTCACACAGGAATATTAGCTAGCTTCTGTCCCAAATCTCAGTGTGCCAGATCAGAATGACTGACACTCAGAGCTCGCGAGTCTGTCAGACAATTATTTCGTTCCTGTGTGAAGGGGAAAAAAACAAAGAAATTAAGCAGATGTCCAGATAGTTCAAGCAAACAAACAAAAGTACTAGTTCTAACAAACGGAAACAAGCATAAACTGAGAGCCGTTCATGCTGGATAGGGGGATGCTTTCTGGAGTCCAATAAACATCTTTTCCCCCAATTTTTAACTAGCAATGTGGTAAAGTTCACACACCCTTACAGTCCAAACCAAACCTTCCCAGAAATGCAAGAGCCCATTCATGGGAATTGCCATGGGTGCCTATAGAGGAGGAACTACAGAAGTTCACAAGAAGAAACAACTGATTTTACTATTGCATTGTAGACACCAACAAGAAGCTCCTCCTCTGGAAGTCACACCAATTACACACACACTGAGGATCCATCCAGTCAGGGGCACCTAGGACACAGCTCTTTGACACCTTTGGCACTGTTGCTGCAGAGAATTGTGCTTTACCCTGGATTTGTTTTGGCTAAACCTCACCCTGAGCAAAGTTTTCCTTACACTTCCAACCACAGAGACCTCTGCAGCACATTTGTTAGGGATCATACAGTTACAACACCTTTACACCACTGGGGAGAACAACAAGAGCCACAGCTGGGGCTTTCCTGCTACTTTAGGACACATGGTGATGAAGAGCCTCACCTACATTTTGTTAGTAGAGAAGCAATTTTATCTTCCTAAAATTAGTAGCAGTTACTGTGTTAGTAAAACACACAGCAGTGTTTAGAAGAACATTGCTCACTCATTTGACAATTTAAACAGTGATTTTGTTAGGTAAAAACAGGCAATGAGAAGTAGCACTTGGGCACACCATGAACAGTCAAGTAAAGTAAGATTTTATATTAGCAGAAGCACAACACAGACCAGACAAACTTTTGAGACTGCTCCTGTGCCACCTCAGAAACAATGGAAGTGTTTAAGGGCACCTGGTAACGTACAGCAATTACAATGACAGGGCTCTTTGCTATAAAGGGGCTGAAGTAAAAAAATATTGGGCTTTAACAGTTCTTGCATTTTTAAGTTGCTTTTACAAGAATGTAATACTCCATAAGCTTTATATTCACTGTAAGAGAAGTCCAAAGCCAGAGCCTGCGTGGTATCATAAAAGCCAATGCTCTTTCCTGGCTGGGCTTGAACCCTTTCTTAAAATTAATGGTTATTCACAAAAGTGTCAGAGAATGATGCCTTCAGCACAGCCTTCAAACACCTTACTGAAGTAGGATCTTACAATCACTGTGAGGTTGTTGGCTTATTATTTATCACACTCTTTTTATCCCAAACCCTACTAACAGTATTTATTTTCGTAAGAGTATTGTAGGGCTTCTTACTTGAAAATGATCTTCAGTTGCCTTGCCACCCATGTTAAGAACATTCAGAGAACTGGCACGCTTCATGCTGCAACCAGGACAGTGAACATGCAAGGATAAACTGATCAGAATGGCTGAAATCTACAGCTCTAAAAACACAAGTACAACAACGAGCAATGCACAGTGAGGGGAGTGGGAGTGATGCCCCAAAACTGATGTCAGGGACAGACTTTAAGGTAACAACTACAGAAGTTCAAATATGTTTGTATTC
Source organism: Nicator chloris (assembly GCA_013400495.1). Taxonomy (NCBI): domain Eukaryota; kingdom Metazoa; phylum Chordata; class Aves; order Passeriformes; family Pycnonotidae; genus Nicator; species Nicator chloris. The sequence goes on from WAAE01000740.1 coordinate 53,126, forward strand.
ACTTTTAATTACATATAAACCCCCCAAAATTACAAGCTCCTTGGAGCTTAAACATTTCAGGCAACTGATTTAACTCAAAATCTCAATTTTTAAAGCGCACTGAGTTTTAATTAATTAATTATCAGGTTCCATTTTGTGTGGCTTCTTACAAAAGCATCACAACATTCAAACAATTTTGGAAAAAACATCTGAAACACAAGTTTGTTGTGTAGGCAGTATTTACCTTGAAAAAGCTACAACAAAAGTTAGTTTGGTACTTTCTGCCTCATTTAGTTAAGTCTTCAGAATAAATTTTTTAAAGCATTTTAAAATGTTTTATTTCAGGTATTTCAAAGTGAGAGGAACTAAGAGGGTTGCTGCTGTTAGCTTTGGTTGTGCTTTTGGCTTTACAACATTCCAAGCAGTGGTAACAAGCACCCTGGAATATGGTATGGAAAGCAATGGAAAAGGGGAAAAAATTCATCACCTACCCAGGAGCTACTGACAGTCAAAATATCACTGCACTAACTGCAATATCTGCTGTTGTTTGAAACGAGGATTAATAATTTACCTACATTTCTCAAATATACACAAAATTTAACAAAAATTATTTTCGAGTGTGCATCATGAAATTCAAGATCAGCCCTAAGATTCCTATCATGGAATGTCTGATGTCCTTTACACCAGTGCTTGTCCATTCCTCAGAATGTTCTGCATTTGCTCTGATTTTTTCACGAGCTCTGTAACTATTTCAGAACTAAATGAGGGCTTTGAATACATATTTGATGAACTGGTCACAAGACAACGAGCCCTAACCCTGCAGTGCTACCTGCAGCTTGGGACAACTGGCTAAAGCAAACTTTCCAATGCCTTCCAGTAACATGGAAAGGTTTATCCATACAGGCCATGTTAGATATTACCCAGAATTTCTCTCTACTGAAGCAACACTGCTAACAGTCAAAGCACAAGTTTTAAATGCTTTGGTAAAGCAAAAGCTTAGCAGGACAATGAACCAAACACGAGGCAACAGCTGCCACACAACACAGCCTGCCTGGTTCTCCCCAGCACTAAATCTGGGTGTTTCCAAAGCCAAGCCAGAAGCACACAATTTAAAATATTTGACATGAGTGTTAGCAACAACAAAGCAAGGACTCATGCATGGTGTACACCTCTCATTTATTCAAGAAAACAGGTACAACAGGGGTTATATATGGAAGTCAAAGGAAGTTAATCTGTAAAACAAACAAAATGTTACAGAAAACTCTCCAAAAGAGCATAAAGGTTTATGGAAACCTATTCCAGGGAAACAAAAAAACCACCAGTAAAAGTTCACATGCATATTTTGGGTTCTTGCTAAAGTGCCAATTAAAAAAAATTATTCATACCTGAGATACTACTTTGTTTATGGATTGGTCTTTCATTTGTTTGGGTTTGTTTAAATCAACATTTTTAAGAACTTTAGTCTGGCAAATGCACTTTTAGTTCCCTCCATGTTACAAACATGACTCCACAAAGAACATGCAGGTATTTTTTCAGTGCATAAATAACAGCAGTAATGAAAGCTTGTTTTTTCCCTTTTAGATTAGAAATCTTAACTGTTCTGCTGTATGATCAATATTTTTGAAGTGAAAAAATAAAGAACACTAATTAATCAAAGTTAAATTATTACAGAACTGAATTCTGAAATATGATAAAGAACTGATACCTTGCTTCAGGTATTGCATGTTTCAAAGACCACTTTTGAGATATTTGTTACTTGTCAAAAAGGCATTTGCAGGATTGTAAAGAAACAATTTCCCTGATGAGTTTTCCATTTTATTCTCTTCAGCCTTCTGTATCAAGCAACAACATGGACACTAAGTCCTTCCTTCATCCTATGAGTGTATTGTTCAAATATTTCTCACTCAGTGCTCATACCAGCACTGTCAATTCCTATTTAGAGAAGCAGAGTATAAACAGGAGGTGTAAATCCAGTTCAAAGTAACGCCTTCCTAGAGGCACAGGCAGGGAATGCACTGTTAAGGAGGGAGGCACAGAAGTGCTCTACCTAAAGAGGCTGCCTTCACAGGAAGGAAGATTTATATGTATGCCATGTCTGTATTGAAATATTCAGCTATCAAACACACTAAACCCCAAAGGTCTGCATGGTAACAACTGAATATGCCTTTTGTTACACTCCGAGGAAACTGAAGTTTCTTCATAAAATGAAATCAAAATAATTTCTTGGAATATCAATATGTAAGCTATGCTTTATGACCTACAGAGCTGGTGTTTAATATCAGAAATCTCCACATCTGTTATTAAAACCAGCTCATATAAATCAGGATTTTAAAACTCTATTTATTACAAGAACAGAAATTATAGTATATATTGTCCTATACACTGAAAGTGCCTATCTACATAAAAGCCTGTCAATGTAATACATTTATTGCAAGTTTTAAGAATAAATCATTCCTTGAGAACTATGGTGACATCTAAAAACAAGATGATTTTATCAGAAAGGGAAAGCAAGGAAGACACTGCTTTGCTTTCAATTTTCTTTCACATTAATGCCTTCATCTGAGGAAATCTCATCTGGTGCTACAGAGCCCACAGTTTAACTCATGTTAACGTGGGTAGAGGACTCTGGTCAGGTAACACAACTCAAGTGCAGACAGTAACAAGGCAGGTGAGTTCTCACAGGCACTGCAAAGCCAAATATCTTCAGTTATATGTAAGCATCATTTTCTACACCTAAAATCATGGAGTTACTTTACCTGCAGAGAGAGTTAGCTATAAATGCTACAGAGAATAAGGAATAAACCTCCTGGCTGTTGTGAAACTGAAAGCCTTTCCACATCTCACAAAAAATGAGGAGAAAATGCAAAATTAGCTATGGATAAATGTATCTATTCATAGGACAATATACCTAAACTATGATGTATGAACTCTGGACAGAATTGAATAGAAACAGAAAACCAATGTATAAAACTGCTAATACTGGAAAAAAAAAGAAGGAAATCTCCCTTTTATTCTATTTTGGCTTGCCTTTGTTTTCCCTAAAGCATTTTACATTTACACATTTCCTTCTAATCTTGAGCTTTCCACGAGTTTATTCCCAACCTCTTATCTCAGAGGTAGTTCTTAATGATGGATCAATAAATGCAAAGGAATTTTGACCTTCAATTCTATTTAGTGCCTTCAACATCAAGTGTCTGGCAGTGAAATTTTAAGTATCAACTCTAAAATTCATATCAGACTGAATTTGAAACAGATATGCAAATAAGTTAATTTTACATGTACTGCTGCTGTACTTAATTTTTACAGCCATAAAAACAATAAGACAAAACTTCACTGGAGCACTTCCAGAAACACAGTGAGACCCTGCCTCCATGTCACTGTCTCACGTAATACCATCATCATAATCATCAGATTCACATTACTCAGATTCAGTTGGTCCATCAGAAGTTCCCAAGTTCTCCAATATGACTGTTTTAAAGCACAAGTTCACACTGTTAGTTTCCCATCAACTAAATGAGTTCTAGTTTTTCACCACAAGGGCAAAAAGCTCTGTAAAACTGACTGCAATTGTGTTGGGGGGTGAGGGGAATACCCAGAAGTGCCACTATGAAAAGTTGTAGGTGCACTTCAACATTTCGACTTCTCTACAGCAGCCAGTAAGTGATGAATGATTTTATGGATTTATTAGAAATATTACATACAGTCAAATCCATCATCACACGGTAAGTTGGGAAGAGTGAGCAGTCAGACTCAGTAAATGTGGATTTTTACCAGACTTCACTGGGGCCAAAATGTTAGTAAGATGCACAATTAGGCTCAAGTTTTTCAACATTCTCCTCTGCTCTCTAACATCTGAGTTTTCCAAAAATAGAAACCAAGAGGGGCTATAGCTGGTAATTCTCTTTAAGCTCATAGCAATATATAAAGCTATATCAAGAATATATCAAGATACTAAGCTGTATCAAGAATGTTAGCTGTGGGTTTACTGTACTCAGGCTTTTACTGTAAAAATCAGTAACATTTATTATTCTCCACTGCTGTGTGAAAAGAATGGTTTTGCAGGTAACTAACATTGATCAGTAGTTCTGTGAAGCGTTTCTAATCTTCAAGTAGGTAAAGCAGCAAAAAGAAAAAAATTATTTTTTAAAAAGAGTTAGTTCTTACAAGCAGATGTTACAGAACTTACAATGGAAGTTTAAGAAGTTATTTCCTATTTTACTTTTCTTTAAGACATAGCCGTGTATGATAAGCAGTTAGCTAAGCAGGGAAGGGCACACTGTCCTAGGAACGAGGCTAGGCTACAGTGGGGCACAGAGCAAGGGACACCAGCACAGCTAAGAACAGATAATGAATTACCCTGGGTTCTTTGGTTCACTGTCCCGGGAATTTCCTCCCTTCAGCTTCCTAACCAGCTTCTCACTGCTGCGTCTAAGGGAAGCTCGGAGCTTGCTAAAGGAACCACTGCGCTTTAGGGATCCAGTGCCATCCTGAAAGAAATTGAATACATGTGAAACTGCAAGAGCCTGCTGCCCTCCCCCAGACCTGGCTCCAAAACATTTCAGTGATGAATTATTACTTTTTAATTGCTATTAATATATACTTACACTATATACGTTTACCTAAACATGTAATATCATATAGCTACAGTTTTACCAAAGCAAAAGGGTTCCGTCCAAAGTGTAAGAAAGATTTCTAAACGTGAAGACATGCCCAAGCCACAACTCATCATTAATAAAACCACAGCAGTCCAACAATTCACCACCACCATTTCATATGAGTGCACCGTGGTTAACAGAGTACAAGCCCCCAGCAGAAGCATTGCATCAGTCTAAGAAAAAACATTTTGTTCTTTCTAAATATCCACATTACTTGGAAACATGTTTAATTAACCCTAAAATCCCTAAACAAAAGTATTTCTGGTCAGAAATACTTCTGGTCAAAATCCCGTGCTTCATTTTTAACTTTTACCAAAGAAAACTTAAACCACAATTAAATTAATTTTTCATATATTGCATTCATGTTTTACACTGCTGTGCTGACCCAGAGAAACTCGCAAGAGTGACCACAATTCTATTTTTAAATGTTTTACTCTTACAAAACCCCAACAGTTTAGTAAGATTAGATGTGACCACTTCCTACTCCACAGAAAGCCTATGTGATTATGAAAGAAGAGTTGAAAAAGAAAAAAGCACTACTAAGCAAAGACAGACACCTGAGTTGGAGTGAGTTTATTAGAAGTTAGAAAGACAAATACACGAATCACTGAACACCAAGATTAGTAGAGAAAAGCATAATTGCCAAAATCTCACACGAAGACTAAACAGCAATGCTACTTTAGAATAATCGTTAAGTGAAGACATCCAGAGTTCCATATTGATGTTAACCATATAATAGGTCTCTAAATACATTTTAAAGCACTTGGAGAACATGCTTTACTTTTACGGGTTTGGTTTTTCTCCTGTAAAGATCACCATCATGCCATTTCAATAATACCTTGTGTGATACTTTTAACTACCTTTATTCCATAGTGAACAGCTACTTATAAAGGTCATTGTTACTTGTTTGGTTTGTTACTAATGTATTACACAGCAAATGGTTGTAATAACATTTGGTATGACTAGATACATTTCTGGCAAAGCTACACAGGTACAGAAATAGAAAACCAAAAACGACACCAGCACTGAAGGAATGGCCAGTTTACAGGGAAGTGTAGCTCTGACAAGAATCTTAAGGGGTTTGCTAAAACACAGCAGTCAGTACTGAAGAGAGAAGTTAAAGCTTGAAGATGGTGCACGCCCGTCATGCAGGAGACAGTATAAGAATCACAAAAGGCATCTAGGCCTGTCAAAAATGGAGAGAGAAAAACTGAATGAAACTGTTGGGAAAAATTCAACAGTTTTCAATTTTGAACAGTTAGTTTACAGTATTTCTAGGTCATGTTCAAAACTTTTCCTTCCAGAGTAACTATTTGGACAGCCCTTAAGTACAAAGTGCAGGCCCTTGCAATTACCAGAACCTACATCTTTATGCAGTTTCACCTACATCACTGAGATGGGACTGACAAATGAGCATGGCTGATGCTGTGCATTCAAGTTAGAATTTGTATAACCTTTAACAAGAAATAGCTTTGCTATTACATTTCATAAACCAAAAAAAAAAGGAATTTTTTTTCAGCTGACATTAACACAAAAAAGAAAAAAAAAAAGAAAAAAAAAAAAGAAGGAAGACTAGAGCAAAGTGCATTCATTTCAGCTTTAACTTCTGTCAGGAATTTTCCTTGAAACCAAAGTGCAAGAAGAAAGAGGTCTTCACCTAACCTCCAGACAAAATTCTCGTCATTCCCTTAAGGAACTAGAATCCAACTGGTCTGGGTCAATTCACTTTCCCAAGTATTTTTAGAACATATCTGTGTCTATATATATAATCCAAGTGGAATTTTCTCTACTGTGCCTACTGCAGTTAGGCAACTGAAACAATGCACCTTTAAAATAAACTGCGGTTCAACTTGCACACTTTTCCTTCTTTGTGCAAGTACAGAGACCATTATTGATAGGTTCATGATATCTGTTTTGAGAGCCTTCACCTATAAAAACTGGAATGAACAGTAATTAAAATTATCCTTGGAAATGGCAAAATGCCTTGCTACCAAGTGATTAAAAGATCTAAATCTAACTGAGTGTTTATGTTTCAAACTAAATTGCATATGTTGTTCACAATTAAAGACAGACTTCAGCTTTGCAGGATTGAATAAACTGAAGTCTAAATTCCAGCTAGAAGTGTTAGATCAGTGAAAAGGCTAATTATTCCTGTGGTCTGCAATCAACAATACTAGTGTAGTGAAAATGATCCAAAGGCAAGACAAATTGGGTAGGTATAGAGTAGAACTCTATACAGTAAACATAACTAGAACATTAGAACTAAGCAGACAAGCTTTTGGGTACTTCAAATCTAAAATAAAAATATCAAACTCCTAAGTTAAACACTAACTGCTTGATTAACAAAACACTTCTAAAACATGAGCTCAGGATAAAAAAACCCCATTCCTGAATCCAAAGTAAACAGAAACCAAACTCACAAGCTGTTTTTACGGCAAAGTTTAATTGCCAATTTTTATGTCATTTAGAATGAGCATCACCTTATTACTGCTGCTTACACCTCCCCACCATCACCATCTCCTGTACTTTGTCTGCTACAACGTCCCTCTCTCTGGCACTTATTTAAACAAGAGTAACTCTCATCCATGGTAATGAAATCCATAGTTTTCCCTTCACTCCTGGAAGTGGACTTACATGCCTAAAAGCCTGTCTCTCTGAAGCATATGGCTTAGAGTTATGAAAAGGTAATTCCTCACACTACAAACATTGTAATAAGTAGCATAAAGATTTTCATCTGTCCTGCAGCAGCCTGCGAGATCAGTTTACAAAAATGCCAGTTACAGGTACTGTTACTTTTTACATAAAAAGTACAGTAAGGGATCCAAATCTTGGCCTTCTCACCTTACATTTTTAAGATCAAGTATTTCCTTGCATTTTCAAGTATCTTCTGTTCACTTTAAGTAATGAACTTTAGAACTGACATGTAAAGATGCACTGTAACACCTCACTTAAGTGTGTCTGTTTTAATAGTTACTGCAAGATTTACTTCAATAGGTGTTTCTCTTCTTTTGTAAGACAGTAAGGCATTACATCAAAGCCTACCATGCTTTATATAGATTACATTACATATGGAAGGCCCTTAATTACATCTTCTGACAATTTTTCTGTTGAGTTTGTCCCTTTGCATACTCCACCTATTCTCTCTGACTGTTACAGAGTCAGCCTGACCACTTCAGAAGAACTTAAATGGAAAAGGCAGGCTTCTTGTCAGGCTCTGCAGACACAAACAAAAGATTCTACTACACTTTATGAATCAGAGTTATTTTGTCTGGAGGGACTACACAAGGGTAAAAAAAACTACACAATATAAAGAAGAGGGAAGAACATCACTGAGATAGAAACACTCGCAGGGGTAGGGAGAGAGAGTTGCCCACTTCACATAGAACATGTAATACAAAATACCTTCTCTTAAGAGGGGGAAAAAAGAAATAACAAAGATGAGAATGAAGCAATGCCACTTCAGCACACTGAAAATTATGTTTGCTTACCCTGAGATGTCAAAATTTAATTTTTCAGACCAGCAAATTTTATCACCGAGTTTGATTCAAATATTGACCTAGAAATACTGTCTATTGCTTTTCCCCAGAAGGCCCTTTCCATCCAAACCCTGCATGCATTGATGCCAATAACAGGAAAAAGTTTAATCCATTTAGAACATACAGTCATGCAAAGTATAGCAAAAATTAAGGGAGGAGTACAGTACACAGTTCTAATGCTGAATGGCAAAATGAGAATTAAAAGGAGAGTTATTCAACCTGACTTTGGCTTTATTAATGATGAAGTATTAATTCACAATAGATGCTGATTGACTGTCTTGGCACTGAGAACACCAATGCCAAGAAAACAGTAATAAAGAGACAAAAGCAAAGATGGAAAGTACATTCTCCTTCAGGACTCAAGCACTACGTGTTTTCTCAAGGTTTCTTTGGAATGCTAAGCTTTGTCTCATGTGGCGTACAAAAAGATGGGGGAAAAAGATTGTAAGAGAAATGAAGCTTCAGAACACTCAATATTGCAAAGTAGGCTACTTCCCCTCCCATACAGCAAAAGCAACACCACTTTTATAATCTAAGAGAGTATTTTCAGCAGAACTGCAGCTGGGAGTTAGTTAAGAGTGCAATATGCATCCCATTGCCAGCAATGGGATAAAGCATGGGAAAGCTGGTGACAGAAGCAAACTACTTAAGCCAGGTAACAACTGAAAGCTTGCACTGGCCTTCAAATGAAAGGAAAACAATGGTTAGAAAAATGCACAGGTAACCACACTGTATATATATATATATAT
>WAAE01000741.1:0-17464 GCA_013400495.1 Nicator chloris
CCCCTCTACTCAGCTAGCTTTTTTAAAAATTTCTTTAATCATGTTTTTTGCATGCAGCTTCTTGAAATGTTGCATAATGTTAGCAGACTTGGAGTTTGTTGGTCTGAAAAGCCCTGCAGTCTTTTCGAAAGAACTTGTAGACTTGTGTAGTGACCCTGAATGTCACCATCTGCATTCAGGAAGAATGTGTATAAAAGGTGTGCACTGAACAAAAGTTTCAAGATGATAAATCAAGAGTCTCATGGTAAAACAGATAGAAAATGACACCAAAATCTACTTCGACTTTTAAAAGTTAAAATGAAATAATAAAATGTTAGGAAATGCCAAAGCTGTTTGCGTGTACAGCTTTGAATTTAATCCCGAAATACAAGTTAGTTTTTTTAATTTTCTTTGTTTCTTATCTTGAAGCATATCTAATTTCCTCATAGGACACTGCCTCTATTAGTTCTTGAGACTTGCTTTAGTGATAAATTGGAGCTATATAGGGAGGACATACCGTATTTTCACAGTCTCTGCTTCAGTTATTGAAGAAGATGACGTTTGCTAAAGAAAAATGGGTATCTGTCAGTGTTAAGTATGCTACCTTAAAGAATTGTGCTAGAATGCTGCTTTTGCTAAGTAGTTGCAAGTGGTAATTAAGATGCAATACTGATATTTACCATCTTAATGGTAATTCAGATATTTACATTTCAGTTAAGACTAGTCAGCGTTCCTTATTTTGTGGTGCTTAACTATGGTCTGACTACCAGAATTGCTTTTGCATCTGAACTCAGCAGAAGCTGTGTTGTAAATATGAATTTTTATGTGCTGATGCGTATGTTAGAAAAAATGAGCTTTACAAATTGTCATCCTAAATTAATGTGCAGTTTTGACTTTGTGTGACAGGATTCAGTCTGTCTTGTTTAGTGTGGTTTACTTGCTTTGTACTTCAAGTGTGAGAGCTGCAAACAAATGCTTAAAGAAATTAGGCAGTGTATTAAAATAAAGCTGTATATTAAAACACAGGAGAAACTTACTGAATTCTTGCTGAAATACCCTGAAAAGTTAGTATAATCCATTGATGCTTAGAATTGTAAAAACACTTGTGGAGGAATGAGGAGAGACAAACAAACCCCTGGTTTTCCTGGGAGTACCGGAATGGACTGAATTAGGGTTGCCCTTAACTTCTGTAGTTTTGGTAATGAGATGCTTGTAGCTTGAATGTTGGTGTTAAAGTATATGTGTTAAAGTATATCTCTTTATGTAGCTTCTTTTGTTTTAAAGCAAGCTATAAATTGAAGCTTCAGATACAGAATTCATTTGGTAACCTGTGGTTCATGGGTGAATTAAACTCTTGTGTCAGCCTTTATTGCTTGAGCACACAGCAGTAGTACACAACAGCAGTAGCTTGCTGTTTCCTGTACACCAGCATTAGAATCTTTGCTGGTAAGGTGTTGAAAGCTTAATGGCAGCAGTGTTGTAACTTGAAGTGTGCCAAAGTGCATCTGGGCTGCTCTGCCTGCAGTATTTCTGCCGTTACTCTCTGTGGGGATTTTTTTGTGGGGGGAAGAGGGAGTGTTTGTTTCTTGTTTGTTTGACACAGTTCTTGGTTTTCTCAGTCTAGTAGCAGGCTTCTTAGCCACCAAGTTGTGACTTCCCTGTCAAGATTGTGATTTTCCTCTTGCACTGACTTCATGTCTTTTTTTTTTTTTTCTCCTCCACTTGCCTGCCAAACCCTATTTTCTCTGCGGCCCATTTGAGCTCTTTAGTGCTCTGCATTCAAACTGGCTGCGGTCTTCTTGGCTCAGGAGGAAGACTTCTCAGATAGTAGACACACCATGAAGCAGTCCAAATCCAAAACTATTCAGATTGTAGGGTTTAAGCAGCCACAGGTGGATTTGGGGGGATAATATGTGGATAAATATTTTAATCCCTTGAGTACATACAAACAGGTTTTTACGATGTTGGTTTATAAATGAACCAAACCTTTTGTTTGGGGAGTTGAAATAACAACACCATCGTCCTTAAAACGAAGCTCTTCTCTCACTTATTCTCGACCTCCTGTCTCTGTAAATTATATTGTAACTAGTATAGAAGGAGCAACATGTATCCCTTGATGCTTATGACCAAAAAAAAAAAGCTACTCGTTTTGTTCCCTGAAAGAGTTGTGATAAGGTTAACCTCAACCCTACCTATTTGGCAGAAGTTATAAAATCGCGAATGTTACGGTGAAAAGTAGTAGACAACTTTGCTACGTTGTCCTTCAGGTTTCTTCTTAATTATCTGTTCAATGAGATAAAGGGTGAGATCAGGTGTCTCTTCCTGCCATGTGTAAATGGAAAAGATTTGGGATATCCCAACTTATTTTGCAACCTGGCTATTTGGATCTGGGGGTAGGAAAAAGTAAGCTGTATATTCAAGAGCACTCCCCCAACCAGCCAGGTTTTTGCTAATAACTGTGTGTTGTGATCTTGTCTTGAGGCAGCTTGTTTGAAGAGTTAGGGCATAAGCTACTTTTGTTGTAGAGAGTCAAGTTCATGAACTTGGGGAGGGTCAGAGGGAAGAAAGGAGTCTTAAGTTACTGTGTACGTAACTAGGATGGGTTCTTATTTGACCTAAAGTCTGTCTTGATGCAGCAGCACAAGCCAGCGAGGAGACTGTCACATTTCGCCGTGAACGCAGCACATTTAGGCGTCAGGCAGTACGACGCCGGCACAATGCAGGGAGTAACCCTACCCCTCCTACATTGCTCATCGGATCACCCCTCAGGTAGGGTATCTAAATGTTCCACCATATTTAGCATGCATGCAGCAGACCACTTCCCCACACCCACCAGTGTTGCCAGAAAAGCACTTTTTACTTCCTTCCCCACCATAACCTCCTTGAGCTGTCACTGCATGTCACTGTGGGCTTGTTGAATTGTGCATGTGTATGTGGCACTATTTTAAAAATGGTCAGGATAGTCAGTCTCTAACATGTCATAGCTGTTTTTAGATTGATATAAAAATGAATTAATGCGAACAAACTCAGCCCAGTGGTTTTTATAAAAATTTTAGAAACTTTTAGTCAACAAGAGAAACCCAAGAAAATAGTATCAGCACTCCCAGTTTTGGTTTTCTTTTCTTGAAGAATGTAAGCATTAGGGACTAGTACTGTGTAGATTGTGAGAGAGAAGCAAAATGACAGAACACCATAAAGAGCTAAATACATACAGAGAATCCAAATCTAAAATACAGGTAGACCTTTATGAAGATCTTACAACTTTTTACAGCAAAAGAGAAATAAGTGAATAGAATGCCCACCATTGCTTATTATTAAATCTAACTGTATGGCACTTTGCATGCCTTGGCAATGATGAAAATGTACTGTGTACATGTATCTCAGGAGTCCCCCAACCTTTACTGGCCCCTTTCTTAACAGTACTGAGCCTAGTGATTTGTTACATACAGCAGCTCTGTTTGATCAATCAGCCTGAACAGTAGAAACAGCAGCCACAATAAGTTTTTCAACTTGTGTTTTAAGTCTTTCAATTTCTTTGTTGCTTATGGCATTGGAGAATCTGGTGAGGAGAACATGGCCTGTAGAAGAAGGAACAGTCCCCTATACATATTGAAGTAGTTCTTCCTTCAGTTACGTGATAAATATGTAGGAGTAATTGCGTGTGTTATATATTCTTAATGATCGCCCTTTGTATGTTAAACTGGTTTTGTGTTTTGGGAATGTTTATGTAATTTTTTGAACTAGGAAAAGCTGTAGAAACTGAACAAATAAAACGAAAACACCTTACAATAGAGAATGGCAGAGGAATTATCACCTTTGTCACATGACTAAAATATTTGAGGACTACATTTGCAAACTCCTCAGGCAGGGGGAGACTCAACAGGGGAGTGCAAGAATGGTACCTGGAAATCTAACAGATGAAGGATTGACTTCTGTCATATCGAGGACTGAAACTAGTTAGGTGTGTTTTTAGTGGCTAGTGCAGTATAAAGTTGTGATCATGTAATTTCAGATTTTTCTTTTTTAAGCTTTTGGTCTTGCTGAATGTAGGATGTTCAGCTTCAAGCTAGTGATTTACTTCATAGTGAAAGATGATAAAACTTTATTATTCCAGATCACTTTTGCTTTACCTGGTAGCCTTCACTTGCCTCTGAGTTTTTGTTCTCCTTTTTTTATGAAGGAGGGTAGTGCAGCTTTGTGTATTGCAGCATAAGAGGCTGTGCAGACTAATGAAAGCTCCTTAACAGTGTATTAGTTAGAAAACAGTGTTTTCTTTCTTGTAGGTATAAGAGCAAGGAAAATAAAGGACTCTTTTAAACTGTGGTTGACAGCTGCCTCATTTCCACATGTTAGTGCAGTCATTGGGGTTCCCATGGCTTAAGCTTGACTTGAGTGAGAGACTGTGAAGTAACTTTGTGAACTTTCTGAATCATGAATTTCACTTTGTGAAGTGGGAGTAACTCTTTAATCAGACAAGATATTCAAGGGTAAAAAAAAGGAGATTAAATATTCTAGCCTTCTATTTCCTCTAAGCATCTTTTTTACCTGAATTTGTTCTAAATTAAAAAAAAACAAACCCAAAACTGCTCACTGTACTTTCTGTAACATAATGACAGACATTATCAAAAATGCTTTATAATAAAAACATATTCAGAATTGAATACTTAGTGAGATTAATTTACTCAAGTACTTTTTGTGATGCTAAATGACTGTCCCTTGGAGTGGAGTTAAATTGCCTCAGTCCAGCCAAACACCAAAGTGCTTTCATATTTGTTTGACACAAATTCCATTTGAGCTATCAACTGTGGAATGTATCTGAAAAAAATATATGTATTTGTATTCTAATTTCTAGGTGAAGAGTCTGAAAAACCCCTTTCCTTTACATGGGTAGTTTAATTTTAGTGTAAATTCTGTTAGTGGAAGAAGGAAACCCTAAGAAAGATTTGAAAGAAATCATGCCTAAGGAGCAAGTGTGAAGAAATACAGAAACATTTTTAGCCAGTTACCACTAAGAAATTTTCAAAATAATGCTGCAGTTGTACTGATATCATTCCTGTATGCTGTTGGTGAGCTGCCCCAGTCTAGTTTCTGGTATTGCTAATCCATTACTTCAGATATTAAATTTCTAAGAGTATTAGATGTACTAATCTTTTATTGCCCTGATGTTATGTGTTTCTTATTCTTGCCAGCAAAACTTGAATCTCTAATCTTCCAACTCTGTTATAAGAGTGGATGTTGGGAGAATGTTCCCTAGGACCTGTTGAGTTAAACCTGATTTCTTATTTAATTTCCTATCCACAATTGCAGTTACTTTTCACTTCCTCTGTGAAATATTTAGTAAAAATGACAATGACATTATGTGTATGTGTGTCTTTGCAAAGGCAGAGAAGTCAAACCTGGTCTAGTAAATTCTGCTGGTTTGATACTAAATTAGACACAAGATTATTTTGCCTAGTAACCTAAAAAAACAAACCCAAAATGCACCATGAAACTCCATCCACCTCTGCTTTTTTTGTGGCTAAATGTCAGTAGTGTTTTGGGCACTTTAAAAAAAAAAAGTATTCATTGGCATTCCATGTAGTCAATGGTGTATGCATGTATGTAAGTGACTGTATGAAGGAGGAGTTTATTCTTATAGTAATCAGGCAGAGAATAAACATGTTTCGTGCATATCTGTGCAATTGGTTGACATTGATATTTTGGTGGGATTTTTAATTGTGACAGATGTGGATAACTATTCAAAGGGCAGATGTGTATATACTTCTTGAGATGTACTTGCTGTTTTTGGGAAAGCGGTATTGTTTAGCATTGGTTTGGTGTGGCTTAAGGAAGGCAGTGAGGGTTGGCACATCTGAGAACTTCCCTAGGGCTTTTGTTGCTGCACAGCTCACTGAAAACCTTGTGTACTGCAGCAAAACACTGAATTGAAATTTCAGATTAAAATGTTAGAACATGATAAATAATGAGTTGCAGTTCTTTTCTTCCTGAGCTGTGTGCATGTCTGCATTATTTTGCATGAGCTTTTCTTAACACCTATTCTTATATCCATATTTTGTTTTCCAGTGATGCTCTAACAAAAGAACTGAAAAGTAGATGATGTAGAAAATACTGTTAAAAGCAAGTACATCAGATATAACTCCTCAACTCTTAGTAAGATCTTTTTTCTAGTTGCCTCATTTGCCAACTCTAGCATCATGCTGTAAACAGTCAAGTGTTAAAAGTAACGGCTGATACATATTGTTTTTCAAAAGAGTGTTTAAGCTACTTTACAGTCGTTAAAATACAAAATCTTTTATCTAAGATAATGCCTCAGCTAATGACTGTATAATGTAACTTCTTTGAATCACCAAATGAAGGAAATAAAACACTGCTCTTGCTAAGATAGTATATCAACTGTAAACATCGTGTACCCTGACACTTCATCATGCCTAATATTAAACAAGCTGTTAAAGAAATCTAACTTTGGTAAATAGCTTTATAAAGTGATTTTGAAATGGAAGTTTGTGAAGAGGAGAGCCAACATTTTCAAACATTGTCTGCTCATGGCTATAAATGTACAAATTTCTATGAAAGCCAGGTTGACATTTATAACCTGTGTTTTGGTGAGTAATAAAGTTTTTGCTGTAACTTCAAAATAACTTCAGAATCAATTTAACTTTTGCCAATTAATAACTTTCTATAGAGTCTTAATATATTCAAAATAATTATGAATCTAAACATATTACTTCAGTTATCTACAAGGTCTGTGGTATCCTATGGCTATTAACAAAACTCAAAGACGTTTTCTAGTTAGTATGGATTAATAATTAAGAAAGTCTCTATGACTAATAAAAAAGCCCTAAACAGCTGATCAGGTCATACTTGAATAAGCAAAAAGGACCCCAACTATTGTGAGAAGAATGGAATAGTCTCTGTAATTATAGGTGATGTCTCAGGTTAGTCTGTAGTTGAACTAACCTGCACTAATTTGCTTTTGCATCCACAAATTAGGACTCAGAGGGATATACCTGTTGGGTGACTTGGGGAGATCTTAGCAATATTACTTCTAAGAAGTTGACAGGAACAATATCTTTAGATTACTGATGTAACTAGGACCTAAATACTGTGTTACACAGAACTTAGGGGTTACTTTAACCCTAACTGTTGGCTGCTTAATGCTACTGTACTCTTTAAAAAAAAAAAACAACTTTCCTCTTTAAACTGAAAAATCTTATTTTGCTTCACCTCTGGCTCTTTTTCACTTCTTCCTGGTTAATGTGTCCCCAATGCATGTTTTCTCGTAGCCTTCAAGATGGTCAGCAAGGCCAGCAGTGCTCCTCCCAGGTCAGAGTGCAGTCCCGCCCCCCTTCCCAGGCAGCTGTGCCCGGCGCTAGCGCCTCCTTGCTGGTGAGAAATGGGAGTGTCCACTTAGAAGCATCACATGCCACTGCATCTGCTGTAGGCGGTAGCAGTTTGCACGATGAACTTGGTATGCAGGCCTTATGTAACCTTGGTGACATGGAAGTTGTAATGCGGCAGATTTATTGGTAATAATGCAGTGAAAATCAGCTAACCTGAGCTTTGTTTCTGAGTCTTGTAGGTGTGTTTCTAGGAAGGCCATATTGCTCATCAATTCTCACCTTTCCAGGCACTTTCTCTAACAAATGCATGATGTCAAATAAGGAGGCATAGATACAAGTAATAATGTTTTGAGCGCTTTCTTGATTTGAACACTGTAACGCAAGTAATAAATCTTTGCTGTGGTCCTGCAGGCATTTGAGCAGAGATGGAGACTTGGGGGATCTTCTGGTTCCTGAAAAAAGCCAACTTGTTATGGCTCCTAGGAATTCTTCATCTTAGTTTTTTTAGATGAGATGTTTAGCTGCCGTTCAAAAAAGAAATACTTATGTAAATGAATGCTTTGCTTTTAATGTACACCTTACTTTAGGAACTTGGTATTGGAAGTAAATCCTGGACTCTTTTATATATCAGATGTCATCATTTTATGGAGCTTTATAGTGCCCTCTCAGTTCTTCATAGTCCATTTTATATGGTATTCTTGATTATTAACTTCTTAATGAACTTCTCTGCAGCTAATAAAATTGCTAGGAAGAAGTTAAGATGGTCTTAATAAATGACTGATCTGCCACATAGTGCAAGGGCAGGTTTGGAGAAATTCCTGGTGGGGATCTTTGCAGCTATCTATACATGGCCTGAATTACTTATGACTTCATCATTAATATATAACTCATCCTTGAATTATTAAAATGTGCATCTTGAGCACTGACAATTATTACTGATGGAATTTTGAGCAGCTGTCAGCTGTAATAACCTAAAAGTACAGGGTTGATCAGAACACTGACAAAACATTTGTTTCAGACCTTTCTGTAATCCAGTATGAAAAGATAAGTGAGTTGTCACCTTACCCCACTAGAGGGGAAAACTCCATGAGTTGCTGGTTTGTGGTAACTCTTCAAATGTGAGTTTGACTGAGGCATCCTTCTTCTGCATCATCTAGCTGCAGTATAGGGAAAAATGGAATATAAGCAAAACTGAAAAACACCTTGATGTACTCAGAGATGTTTTATAAAACTTAACTACAGATGTAATAAATACACATGATCTAGTTATCTAATATTTTTTGTTGTAGATTCTGCTGCTTTACTGTTTTCTAGACGGAATTGTTATTGTTTCAATCTCAGTGCCTGCATGTGTCTCTCAATTACGAAAGCTTGTCACACAAAACCCATTTTCTTTATTTAATTTGGACTCATTTCTTGTTTGAAAAAAATACATTTGAAATATATCTCTGAAATTGTTATACTGGTTATATCTGTCCAAGGTTTATGTTGAGCTATATTCTTGAGACTACCATTATTTATTTGAAGGATTTGGTTCATCTTACCCAAAATAATACTGTTGAGTTTTGTAGAATTTGTCATTTAATATGAAATCTAGGTCTACATTATTTAAGAACTTACATTATTTGCTCTAGCAGAAATCAAAGTAGATCGTATATAAAATTCAACATGGCATTCAGGCTCTCTAAAAAGGCATATTCATTATTGTATTTTTTGTGCATTGGAGTCTTCAGAAACTCATGAGACTTAATTCTTCTGAAACTTTACTTGTACTGTGCTTACAATTATATGGGACATCGTGTTGTCTTTGGGAGGCACAAAACTTCTGGGATCTACTAGATAGAAATCTGATGTATAATAGGGATTTGTTTCCTGTTTTGAAGCTCTGAGCATCTAGTTTAGAATCCTTTGAGAGAAAGGAGCTGTTGTAGGCAGGATCTTCTTGTGTTGTTTTAGGAAAATAAAATTTTCCAGTTTGTGTAGCAGATTTTATGGAACAGGTGCTATCTCTTGTTAAGAGTAAAATAGTTGGCAAAATGGTGCAAGCTTTTGTGATTCCTTTATCAGACCTGACAAGAAAGTATCTTTCCTTATAAGTGGTATGTGGTTAGTTTGTTTGGGGGTTTGGTTTTTGTGTTGTTTTGGTTTTTTTTAACCCTCAGTCAGGGATGAAGTAACTATTTTTCTCTTTCCATTGAGTCTAAGGCTCTTAGTTTTGCTATGTTACCCTAAGCTATATTACAGTGAAAGATGACCATGTTACTTTAGATTGTCTGTGGATTGGGTGGGAGAAGGTTGTAGTTTGTTTTTTTCTTGATCAGCATCAGAATAAAAATTAAAGCAATGAAGGAGATATGACCAGTTCTTTGTCACTGTGGAAATAATTGTGACAGCCCAGGGGAAAAATATTAGTGGCTAGGGAAATATATGGAAGCAAAACTTTATTTACACCAACTGTAAATATCAGTGACAAGGATAGATTGGTTTATATATCTCTGTACAGTGCATATAAGAGTTTCTTAATTCAAATCCTCTTGGAAAGGCAAGCAGGGCACGTATTCATTTACTTTAAAAGCCGTCACGTATAGGGCTCATGTTTTCCTTTACCAGTGCACTATCTGCTTCTACATTTTTTTCTATTCATGTTGATGTCAAGCTGCAGCACTTAACAACACACACAGTTCTTGTTTTTGTTCGCTTTAAAGTTTCTTGTCCTGTTAATTTGATTCTGGTGGCTTATTTCTACCTAGGATAAGCATCATTGTATTATAACTGTCCCACACCCAGTCTGGTGGTACTGTTCTCTTTACCTGGGCATTGCCCTGGGAGTAAGGCAAGAGATGCTTTGAGGCATTGTCTTCAGTCTTCCAGGTTCAAAGCAGGGAGATTTTTTATCAGTTATACTGTTGGAAGATTGAGGGGAAAGGAATTTGAAAGGATGGAAAAGGAGCTTGATGTGGAGCATTAAACATGAAGTAAATCATAGAAGGAATGCAGGATGGAAAGGAAAGATGGCAAGCTAAATGCCATGATTATAGGCAGGATTGATATAATACAAATCTCAAAAGCAACAAAACATGTGCCGTGACTTAAAGCGAATGACAGTTTTCAGAGCAGTGTGGCAGTACTGCTGCTTTTTGTTCTCACTAATATCTGGTTCTTTAGACAGGTAGGTGGGATTTTTCAGCTCTTGCAGTGAAGGTTGATTAAATTCAAATTAGAATTTGTCAAGTAGTTAGGAATCCAAGTACTGAGTTAGTAGAACCCAGTGTCTGAAGCTGGGGTGAAATAACAGTCTTGTCCTTGGCTAGATGATTTTTTTAATTGCGTTTGTGCTTAAAGAGAGCTGGTCATCTAGAGCTTTACAAGACAACTACAGTGCTATGGTGGACTTCTGGTTGTATTCTTTATATGACAAGCAATAATCTTTCAGATTTTAAGTACTTTAATTTATCAAGACAGTTGAATGGTTTTGAATATCAAAACTTTTATGTAAAGATAAACTTATACACTGGTTACTTACTTGATTAAAAGCAATTTAGGAGCAGTTACTCAGTACCTTTTGATAATCAAATAGATGTCATTTATTTGGGATGGATGTGGGAGCATGATCAAAGTTCCATGTAGCAAATAAATATACACTTCCCATTATTCCTGTAGAAAATATCCATGGTATAGTCTGGAATTTGGTATAATATACTCTTTTGACAAAATTCATAGGAACAAAAAATGAGCTACTTTGAAGTGTTCTACCTGAAAGCATCTACATCTTCATGCCATAGCTAATGGTAAAATTTTGACCTTTGGAGATAAAACTCGTAGCAGTCTACGAAGTAGTCAAATTCTGATGACTTTGGGTTTGCTAACTAGGCTTTAAAAATATTGACTGAAGCAGAAGACAAATATATCTTGATCTAATGATGATGTAATTTCAGCATGTCAGTAAGCTTTTGCATGTGAACTAGTCTGAGAAGTTTGAAAAAAAGGCGTATTTATTAGATGTGAAACTGGGAAGCAAACTGAAGATAAGTTAGCTGAGGAAACCATCGGCATACTATTTTAGCTAGATCCTGAGCCACTTAAGTCTTCCAGATTTTGTCTGTGTAAGCTCATCAGCCTGTTGCTCTTGCATGTTGATGCCCTTGACTGTGGGAATATGAGTTTGTACAGTGTGAACTGTTACATGGTTGTCTCTGGATGTGGTGATGAGATATTTTGGTATTTTGGAACAAGAAAACTTGCTTCAAAGAACACACATTTGTCTTCTCCGCTCCATGTCAGAATGAAGATCTATTACGAATTTGTGTGCTTGAGTATCACAGTGTCTTGGTTTGTTATTGTAACCTGGTCGAAGCAGAATTTTTTTGGGGTGACTTTAATTTGCTAAGAACTTACAGGTCTCCTTTTTTTGTGTCTGTGTGCAGAGAAGTTACAGACATTTATGTTGAGTGGGCAAATGAGCTATTGATCGTATTTCTTGATTTGCAACATAATCTTTGAAGTCTTCCATTTTTTCACAACTTGATAAAACTATAGGCTTTAGAGAGACAGAATACATTCTTAAACCTATTCAATGTGCTGCTGTTCCAAGTATCCCATGGAGAATGCTGTGGGAGACAGGAATAGGAGAGTGTCACTAGAGTAAATAAAAATGCTAGATGTATGCATATGTATTGAACCTTGAGTACTGAAATTCTTTGTTAGAATTTGTGCACTGTGAGGAAGCTGTCCTATCTCAGTTTAAAAATTATTAAGGATTTTGGAGCTCAGACATATTATCTCCAGTCACACTTTGGAGTTTGTGTCACCAACAGCAATGAAAAGTCCTGTCAAGTTTTCTACTGAGATTAGTAGAGGCTTTTCTGAAAAATCTTTTCATTTAAACCAACCAACCAAAAACCCCAACAGAACAACAAGAACAAACCGAATCAAAAACAGCAAAAGAAAAATAAAAAGGGGGCAGAAAAAGATTTTGTTTTAATGAGAAGCTGTGCTTTGCTTGCCAGGGAGCTAACTTTCCACAGGAAGCCTATTTAAATAGGTGGGCGAATTGCAAGCGTGACATATCCTGAGTCCATTTTGTAGTTTGTGTATAAACAATGGGAATTAAGTGTTCTATTTGTTTAATGCCTCTGTTAATTAGGTTTGTTACATCCCTCTGCAGCAATACAATAGTCACAGCAGCAATATGAATACAATAATTTTTGATAGATTCAAAAAGAAGTTGGGTGACAGGGAACTGTAGATATGAGAGAGTGTAATAATTCAGTAAACTTCTTCTGAAATAAACATCTGATGTGTTTTTTCAGCCCAGGGGAAGGGGAAGTTATATGTCCAAGTGGCATATTCTTAGTTCTTTGACTAGAGTTTCATTAAGTTAAAAATTAAAAGAGTTTAATTTCCAGGATCTCTAATCGGTAGTGCAGAACCATGAAGAATTTAACCCAAACTGTTTTTTAAAGGGCTGGTTGCCCAGGAGAGTTTTCTATAATAATGTGTGCACATTTTTGTCCTGAATAGAACCTGAAGTGTATTTGTTGTCCAGTATCTCCATGTTTGCTCTTGAAAGTTTCATTGACACAGTTGAGAAATAAACCTTTGTAACCAAGGGTCTTTATTAGTTGTGGGAAGATTCCCCATGTTATCTACTAGTTTAAATTTTAAGCTTCATTATCAGCTGTGTACTACACACTGCATTGAAAAACCAAAAGACAATCAGCTAAAGCGCTCCATTAAAATGTTATCCATTGAGGAAGAAGTCCCAACAAGTGAGCTTTGTAGTTACACCTGTGGCAGATGTAATTGAATATCGAGAGTGAGCTGCTGCGTTACTGAGCTCTGGCGCACGCTGTTTGTGCCTCCTGAGCTATGTAGGGAACTGTCTTGTCACAGTGCTGGCTCTGAGCACAGCTGTGCTATTTGCCTGGTTTGTCTGAAGTGCTCCCTCTGAGTGGAGAAAGCTTGATGAAGATGTTTTCAGTATACCAGTATTTTTTCTTCGTTTCACTGGTTTTAAGCATCTAGTTTGAGGGATTTAACCTGCTTAGATTCAAATGTTTCTGAATCAAACTTAATTGTCTGTGGATTTGAAGAGAAGCTGGAACAGGATTGTATTGTGTTAAAAAAACTTTCAAAATCCATGGACCCTCTGATCTTCTTAGGTATTTCTGCAGGGACTGCTTGTTATCTTGTATTAGCAGAAGGAAAAGCTGCAAGACATACAGCTGGGAGGTGTATAGAGGTTTATTTCACATGCTCCAAAGTGGATTTTTTTTTCTTTTGTTAATATAAGCTGATCTTGGAATATTGCATGTTTTGCATCATGACTTAAGAAGGGTTTTAAGTTGGAAGAGATGGAGAAGTTGGCAGATCATATCATATGAGATCAGTTTCAACATCGGGTTCCCTACATTCAGAGCTGAAATATATTGAACCCAGCCTTCAGGGAAAATTACAATGCCTATCTCTCTGATCAGGCCAATGTTGGGAGGAGGGTACTGTGGAAACATCATATTGTGAGTAAGGTAATTTACATTTGAGTTACCGTCTTTGGCTACTTTTTAAAATTATGTATTTTGGAAGTAAGTCCAAATGGTTTATCTAAGAAGTTAGTTTGCAGTCCTTTGTTCTTACACTGAAGCATTTGTTTCTAGCTTGTAGAATAAATCTCTGCCTCACCTTTGTTTTTTGAAATTCCTTTCTTAAGTTAACTTATGAAGCATGTCTAGCCACTTCTTTCAGTCTTTGTGTTTCTTTTCAAATAGACATGAGCTTCTCAAAAGAATTTTATTCAGGATACCTGGGTTATCTCTGTTGTAGCTAAATGTTCTTAAATGCTGATAGTGAATGATTTACTGATGGTTCTTTTGGGGGTGGGGAAGAACTGAAGAAGCTGTTGGCTGCAAATTTTTCTTGTGGTTATTCTCAAAGGGGAAAAAAGACTTACATTGTCCTTCTGTTGCATTAATGGTGGCATTTTGTAAACACGCTCTTTAATTCAGTACTGCAGTTACAGTATATATGTTACGTAAAATGGTACGAAAGACAACTGTCTAGCTGACGTCTGCTCTGGTGACACATTCATGTGTAATCACATTTAATATTTTGACACTGATGTAAATTCAGATATCTGAATTGATCTTGGTAGAAAGTTAATGAATAGAAGCTGCTGCCAGTGGGATGAAACATGAGGAAATTTTGACCTGCTTTTGACCTTTTCTTTAATAGGTAAGTTCAGTTCTACGCTCTACGAGACAGGGGGCTGCGACATGTCACTTGTGAACTTTGAGCCAGCTGCAAGAAGAGCATCCAACATCTGGTGTGTGTGAAGGCCAGTCAAGAGTGATGATTCTTGTCTTACTGCAACCCAATATTTTATTTTAATTTTAAAAGGTTATTTAGTATGGACTACCAAAAAAAATCAATACAATATCTTAACAATATACTTTTACTTTGTGACCTAAGTGATCTTTACTAGAAGATAACAGTAAATTAAATATTATTTCAGAAAATAAAGACTGCTATTAGCTTAAGCAATACACTTCCAAACTGAGAACTTGACAAATGCATTTTCTGTTGGCTTATAGGAGGTCTTTGTTAAAGAATGTAACCCATTTTTGACGAAGTAGGTGGCTGTTGACCATAATGGCTATTTAACTTCCAGTTATGAAGCCACTGTAAACTGATAAATTCTCAAGTTTGTAGATGGTATCAGACAGTATATGGAAGTGTTAACATGCCTGAGATTAAAATTTGAATTGCAGCTGAAATAGCCAGCTACATACTGGAAAGTTCATCTGCTGTTGGAAAGGTGCCCTTTCTTCCTCTGAAGGGATAGGAGGCAGAAGAAAGAAAAGCAACCCAAAACCTCCTTTGGCTTCCCACCTGCCCCCAATCTACTTCACTGTGTAGAATTGCTCTGGAGCTATTGTTCCATGCTGAATGCTATAATTCCTACCACATGTGGGTAGAATAGCTCTTGGAATTACGGAGTAATGAATATAAGACATCCCATCATCAAATCTTTCTTGTGAGAGTACGCAAGTGCCTTTTGTATAATTGAATGTTGCCAAAAGGTTCTGCATTCCTTCCACAAAGCTGCCAATCCCTGCCTCTACTGCTTGCATGTTCCAGATGCAGTGGCTTTGCTGATGGCTGCTGAAGTTGTATGTGCTAATGGAAGGAACAAACTGGCCACTTCAGATAATCAGATCTCAGCTGTAGAGAATACTTGAGTTTCAGTGAAGTAAAATTGATAACAAAGAATGTTTTTATCTTAAGGCAAGGAACTGAAGGAAAGTTGCATAAATTTGATACAAGTCTTACAGCCATGTGATTTACATGGGAAACAAACATCCAAAAGCTATCCAAAATTGGGGAAAAAGGCAATGGTTGGATATGGACTCTCATACAGTAAGAGAAATTTCTCTTCGTCTCTAATGAATGGAAATTGCAAAGTAATTTTGCTCTTCTTACCAGAGGTTTAACTTGAGATAAAGTTAGGTTTTTCCAAAGCAGTTTAAGTAGCTCACTTTACTTGTTCTAAGTATGTACTATTTTTGGCAGTTTTGAGGTCTTGATAAAAGCAATATAGAATTAAGAAAACTGCATGTGGACACCTAGTAGCCTCTGCACTTCTTTAGAGATGTGATACATGTTTTCAAATCTGTAGCTAACAGCTTATAAAATAGTTTTGTTTTTTCAAGTGGAATAATGACTATCACTGTAGTTCTTTTTAGACAATTTCGGGACCGGGTGTTGAGAAAATGTTATTAAGGGTAAAATTAAAGAGTCTCTTGGCTTACTATAGGTGTGTAATGTACCACAATACAGAAGACTAAGTGACTAAAGGAAAAACTTAAAGATATTTAGAAAAAGTTCACAAGGTATCAAAATTAATTTGGGACACTAGAACATTAGAATGACCTGTTGAAATAAAATGTAGTTTATAATCTGAAGTATTTTCCCTGTTCTTATAGTGACACGGACTCTCATGTATCGAGTTCTACCTCAGTTCGCTTTTATCCACATGATCTAGTAAGTTTTTCTTACTTATTTTTAAAGCATGCAAAGAATCTGAAGACTATCCAACTTGATGGCACTGATTAATCATTCTGTGTGGTAGTTCTGTTCTTATGAAAGAATTTTGTCTGGATTAATGAAGAGAAAGTATTTAGTATTGTAGTGTCTTCATATATACTTACAAATCCTTTTGCATAGCACTCTAAAACTTAGTTGGTTTCCTCTGATCTAAAACCTAGTGATTTAAAAACACTCATAGGAATTGAATGTTCTAAGATACCTTGTGAAAGTTTCTAGAGATAATGTGCACAATTTAGACAATTTTCCTTCTCTGTGTTACTGAGGTTAGCAGGCAGCAGAAAGACCAAATACTCTGTTTCTGACCGAAAAAACCTTCACTTGAGTAATTTCCCTGAAAGGAGTTTAGAAATCTGTCACTGGAGTCTGCTGTACAAAATTTAAGTTTATATGCAAGGAGTGACTGGGAAAACAAGGCAGAAGCTCACACTGTTTCACACTGCAAATAGTTTTATAATTCCTTAGTTTTATGATCTCAAAGCTTTTGTACTATTGTGGAGTCCAGACATACCTGTACTCTTAATTCTGAAGTCATATATTATGTTATGAAAACAGTGCAAATGGTCATGATTCTTAAGCTGGCAAACCAAGGAAAAGCATGTTGAAGTACCTAATGACCTAATCAAGAGGGAAAATGAAATACAGCTTTAGGATTTGGCAGAGGAGCAAGAGACCTATTTGCCTGACTATGCTTTTGATCAAGTGTGCTTTTAAAAATTGGTGTCTGCTAGAGGAACTTGCTTTGCTTTCCTCAAAGCTTTCCCCCTTGAACATGTAGGCTTTAGAAAAGAGGCCGCAGTACCTTTTCTGTGCTTTTGGT
Source organism: Nicator chloris (assembly GCA_013400495.1). Taxonomy (NCBI): domain Eukaryota; kingdom Metazoa; phylum Chordata; class Aves; order Passeriformes; family Pycnonotidae; genus Nicator; species Nicator chloris. Next base: position 17,239 of record WAAE01000741.1, read on the forward strand.
TTGCTAGTATAGTCCCATTGGAGGGAATGATTCTGTTTTAAGGCAAATTTATGACTATAAAAGATCAGCCCATGTGCCAAAATGGAAATTTCCATTGAAATTTTTTTTTATTGCTATGAATGTTGTGCTGATTCTACCTTTTAAGAAACTAAGTTTTTAAAAAATTATCAAAAAAGGACTTGTTTTCTGACACAGTTTACCTTAAATAGTATGGTTTGTATTTTTA
>WAAE01000743.1:0-11372 GCA_013400495.1 Nicator chloris
CATGGACCAGAAACAAACTTTGTTTTGTTGTTTTGTGAAAGCCTGCATCTCCCCACTCATCACAGCCACCTGCCCTCTTGGGCAAAGCTGCCACCCTGGCCTGGTGCAAATCAATCCGGCAGAGAGGCACAGAGATTCCTGAGCCCAGCTTTAAGAGAAATAATTTTAAAATCTTGAATATGTGTCTACCATAGTGTAGTGCTACTGTATGTATGGAAAACTTGATCGACTGACGGATTAATCAAAGCTAGTTAATGGCAAAAAGCTCTGCTCGGCTATTTTGGAATTGGATGATCAGACAGTGTAAAGTCACACTGAACTGCCAAAAATAATTCAAGTTATTTCTTTAGCCAGCTTCACAAATTTCAGAAACAAGAGAAAAAAGAAAAAAAACTCTTTAAATTTTAAGAAAATATCAGAATTACCTCACAAAACTGATTAACAGTGGCATGAAAAGCACAAGCCTCGTTCTTGGATTTTTCACTCTTTCACTCATCATGTGTCTTGTACACCCATTCTTATAATTTAGATAAAACTTGATTGGCTCTAATTTACAAAGTGCTATTGAAGCCTTGTAAGTAAGTCAAAGGTTTATTACTCATGGAAAACCTGCTGAAAAGAAATGAAAATGTGACAAATAAAAGAGATAAATAAACCTCTCTTTATACCATTGAAGTGAATATAATAATATCATACCTTTTTACCAGCTGATTCCTCAGTGTTATTATTTTGGAACTACATCAAGCGTGTGAAACAACATTTGTTTATTTAGCTTTTATGCAGCAGTTATTTTACTTTATTATATTTTTGCCTTATGAGACACATCAGGTTTATCCTCATAACTGAGTATGTGTTCTAGGGGGTGTCTTTACAGCCCATGTACTACTCGTGATCAGTGAATGATGGAGCGTTTTATCCGTCCCTTCACGAGGTGATGATGAGGATAATTCCCAGATTTCTGGGCAGTTAAGAAGCAAGCAAGTGATGGAAAACAGCTATTTGCTGCATCACGTCTTGCCATCCTCCTCTCAAAAGGATTTCTGTAAATTTTGACTGACAGACTTGAATATTTCTAATTAACATATTTTTGTATTTAAACCCAATTTATCTTCTTTTCTCTGATTTTCTTTTCCCATATTCTGCCATACATATAATTTATTGGTACAGTCCTCCCAGCTGTAAATCAAAACACCTCACTCTACATTGGCAGAGCTTTTCTGATTTATATTCGCAGTGGACCTGCTACAAGATCTTAGTTTTTCATTCATATTTCTCATTTCTAAATTTATAAAAAAGCATCTGAGGATTATGGCTGAGCCTCCAGTCCATTCTGTCATGGACACTGGGCCATGTAGGATTAAATCCATGAAAGGAAACTGCCTGTCATGTTTTCGGTAATGTCTCTGATTGAAGTGTTCATATTCTTTTATAGTTCATCAAGACAAATACCATGATGATCAATATAATAAGTATCACAACTCTGGTATTTTGTGAATCTTATATTCACTCTAATTCCAATTATATGCTTCTTTGACATTAGGTCACAGTGGAATGGAAATAGATTTTCATTTGACTACATTAGAGACAATCTTAAATCTCATGTTAGGTTGGATCATATCTCCTGAACAATTATAGTGCTTTTGTTTTATTTTACATAGTTACCCCCAGAGGAAAAAAAAAAAGCAATTTCAATAATTAAAAGTGTAATTTATTAATATAAAACCTTCAACAGAAAGCTGTAGCACCACTGAGAATGGCAAGAACTGTAGGAAAATACTTCAGAGTTTTTATAAATTTTTTATCTTTGTATTTACGTTAAAGAAGTGACATCAGAGGCAGAATCAGACTAAAGTCAAAGAAAGTAAAATAAATGGTTTTTAAGCCATTGTATGGACTTCGTGTTCTTGTTCCTTTCATCCCTGAAACAGATGGGGAAGAATAAAGAATAAAGCTGTTCTGAAGGAGCATATGAATCAGCTAGATATGGGTGCATATTTATTTTAAACATACAGATACTTTCATAGATCTTAGACAAGACTGCAGATAATTAGGGCTGGCAAGAAAAGATGTTAAAAACCCCTTAAACATCGNACATACTGAGTTGGTTCAAACACTGGAAACATTGGTTTCTGAAGTAGACCCATATTTCAGGAAAATATAAATTTACTATACAAATATATTTATTAATAAAAAATTAGGGGCACCAATGAAAAAAGAAATGCAAAATGAACTATTTTATTATGTTTCCCACATTCACTTTCTGATATTTTTCTAAATAGAATTTTAAAATTCAATATTCTGAGACGATTTTGCATTTTAAAAATAAGTACATTTTTTTACCATCATATCTTTGGTGCTAGACAGGTATTTTAATTATTCCCTTACCTGAAACTTGGGGTGTAAATTTATATTTCAGAGGGAGTATACAAATTTTAGAGCTAATGACAGAACTTATAAATGATCAAGTCCTTTATTGTTTTATGCCTATTTTTATCTGTGGCCTAGTCTGCTTCAGTTCATCTGGGTTTTTCTCACTCTGCTTTGACCATGATCTTAAAGTCATTGAAATTAAAATGCACCAGACAGAGTTTTTTTTTTTTAATATCTGATTTGCTAGTAAAAACCTCAGAGACTGTACAGGTCTGCACAAATCCCCAAATTCCTCCTTGGCATCTGAAAACTCTTCTGTGCTTTGGTAAGAGAAAGTCCTGCTTTCATTGCCTGCATTCCTCTGGCCCATAACCTTTCCAGTGACCACAGGAGAGCAGCAGACTTCTGGGAAGTCACTCAGGGTCTGAGATTTGCCCTTGGGGCAAGCAGGAGGGTGAGAAGGGGAAAGCAGAAAGCACCAGGACGTTGGGAAGGCCAAAAGCTGGTCAGACAGGTGGGAAGGGCTGGTGTCGGGGCACAGGTTCATCTGCATGGATGTTTGCTGGAGCTGGACCAGGTGGAGAGGAAGAGTGGAACATAGTGAGGGAGAACATATACACTTAAAATTAAGTGGTTATTTTTACCCAGTTGTCCACTGTAGGGGATTTTGAGCCAGAATTAATGGTATGATTACGGGCTTTGTTCTCAGGGAATAGGTATGGGATCTGCTGGGGTCAGGAGACTGGAGTGTAGTGAGGACCAGACTGCTACAGTGGGATCCTCCACCAGGAAGGAATGCTAGTCACCACTAGCTCAGGCAGTAATTCCCTCAGTCCTCAGCTGGCCTTCCCTATGATCATCAACCAATACCTGCCATAACACACTTCACAGGACTGAGGTTCTGGCAAGTTGGCAACTGGACTTGGGCTCAGAAGCCAATAACTGATATTCAGAGCAGAACTCTGATGTCTCATGCTTGGAGGAGGCACATTCCCCTCTAACCTGATCGTCCAGGAACCTTGGGGTGATATTTGTCTCAGTGCAAGCCTTTGAACAAGCCAGAAAACCACTGGAAAGGCTCATGTACACAAAACCATGATGTTAATCACAAAACATGTTAACTGGGTTATTTAAATTTTTGCAGTATTCTCACAGCAACGATTTGGTGGGTTGTTTCTCCTTTTCTCTCCAGATGATTCTCCCAATATCATCTCAATCTCAGCATAAACTCTGTTTTTTATAGGTTATACTGCCTATGGTTTTATTCATGAGTTTGAATTTAAGTACGTGAGCAATTTCAATAAAGTTTGCAGAATGACATTAACCATATGTTTCATTGGATTATTTGATCTGGGCTCTTGCTTCATCACCACTGGAGAAAGTAATATCTACACAGAATCCTAGCTGACCAGATCCATATGATCAGAGTTCTCTTTCAAGGCAGAAGTTAGACCAGAGGTATTCCCAAGGTCATCCCCAGCTGACACCCCATGGTCCTGTGAAGCAGTAGGTGAGAATATGCTCAGAGAATGTTTGATGGAACTTGTGATTCCTACAGCTGAACCTGGGAACCACATTCATTCTTGGTATGCCATAGCCCCTCTGGGATGAGATGCCACAAATAGGTTAATGTATATTTGTCACCCTGGTTTTTTTCAGCCTTCTAATGTTTACCTTTTGAAAATTCTTTTCTCACACACTTTTCTGTAAATAATAGATTTGTTTACATGTAGTTTTATCTTGTTTGCATTCTTTCTTAGGAGTTTTTTGATAGACATCTGTGTTGACCAATGTGATTGGAGAAGTGTTAACTTTACCTACCAATCACTGAGCTTTTTTGAAATGCTATATAAAGGAGTCAAAAGTTTAAATAAATCTCTTTTAGCTCTTAGAAGCTCTCGGAGTCCACGTCTCTTTATTTCATGTCCTAGTGAGACATATATTATTTAAATAAACTTAACACATGTACATGGCTACATTAGTGATTGATACTCATTTTGGATGAAGTTGAGAGATGCTAAGGTATGGTTATGTGACAACAAAATTATGACTGGGAGGTTTACATTACCTCCCATGTCTGGAACTTTGATAACCAATTCCAGCACAGGACCATGGATTTGTAACAAAAACCACCCTTGCTTAAACCAGCAAGGCCAGCAGGTGGATGAATGCCTGGTTAGCTTAAGTGAGGATGGTAAAGAGATCCTGAGCTTGTACAAACCAGAGTTGAGAAGTGTCCCTGTTTTCTTTCTGCAGCTTGAAAACACCGGCGGAGGGTGAATGTGCTATAAAGGCATATGAATCATAAATGGAGATGGAAAGGTGCAACTCAGAATGTCTCAGCTGCCCAAAGACTGCCACAGTTATTCGTGTGACAGTATGAATGCTGGGGCACCAGATGTAAGACTGGGCTCTGTTTTAGGCTCAGTGTTTTGGCAAATGAATGTGCCATTTGAAGAATATCCAGACTTCATCGAGAATGATGTAAGACCCTAAGAACATGACCTGTAAGACAATTCTGAGAACATGGCTTTTGAATACCATATGAAAACTTTTTAATTACTTGATTGAGAGTGAGAGAGAGAGAGATGGACAAGGAAGATGATTGTGATCTTCAAGTATATAAAACATTGTTGCAAAAGACAAGTGAATAATTTTTCCTTCATGTCCACTGTAGATAGTACAGAGAGTAATGGCCTTTTTAATAGTGGCAAGGAAAATTTAACTTAGACATCAAAAAACCCCAACTTTGTAACTGTAAGCATAATTAGGTACTGGAAGAGACCGCCTGGGGAGGCTGTGGAAACTCCATCATCATTAAGGCCTTTAAAGAGCAAACTGACAAATGGCCATTTAGAATGACAAAGATCTAGCTGATCTATGGAGGACAAAAGATGAATAATATGATTGACTGAAGGCCTCTATAGGTCTATTTTCTACTATTTGTGATAATTGCTAGACAGTATGGAGGATTATATGTACTAGCTAAACTCAAATCAGATAGACTTGACAGAAGCAAAAAGTATCACATATTGTTTTTTGATAGAAAACCATGCAAATAAATCACATGGTATGGAAGATCTGTCACATTTGAATAACAAATTTGCCCAATGTAATTTTCAAAGTTCTTATACTGTGATGACAGATATATTGGAAGAGAATATATAAAAAATAACTGTAAAATTGCAAGATTAGGAAAAAGCATGTCAATTCCTGTGGTACTTTTAAATGTAATTTTAAACATATTGGCAACAGTAAGAGGAATTAAGCAGATTAGAGATTCTTTATGTTGAGGATTGTAGAAGCAAAACATTAAAGTCTGTTTCTTCCTACAATACTTCATTTGCATTATTCCAGATTTCCAGAGCTATAACTGAGATCAGACTTCATTTCCTGATCCTTTACCAACACCATATCCAAGTCCAATTAAATCTTTTTCAAGAGGTTCATGAGTACATCAACCCAGGAGCAGGAAACAGTCTTCTAACTTAGTGGCTTACATGGAAGGGGAGATAACTAAAGATGTTCAGTTATTTCTTTGCTTTTGCTGGAGTAACCATCTCACAACTCTTGAAGTACAAGCCTGCTGTAATCATTAGGGCATGGTTAATGAAAACAGCTCATTATTGTCTTGGAGATACTGTCCTCTAGCAATGCCCTTTAAATTGAAATGTATGCAAATGAAGACTATTTAGTTTAGAAGTTTTACTACGTAGACCTTGTAAATATGAAAATTTAATTACTAAGTTTAATATTTATCATGAGGAGCTCTAGCTCTCCTCTTTATCTTACCAAGAAAATGATGAAATATTCCTTTTGAAGTAGATGATGATTTAACAGATGCCTCTGTCCAGTGTTTCCACAAACCTGAACAGATACACACCAAGCCAAATATGCATAGATTTATCCTCTTATCCTGTAGACCATTATACCAGCATGCTTCACATTTTGATAAGAGCCCAGCATTTTTCAGCTTCAGTAAGAGAATTTGCACATCAATCCAGAAGGAAATAAATTGCTGGGAGAAAAAGCACGGTGTAACAAAACTGCTGTCTGACAGCTTGAGAACAATGAAGGGCTTTCATAAGTAAATGGTGCATATCTCATGATATGTTCTCAGGAGGGGATCATCTGATCGGGCCTGTACAGAGAAGAAATATTCCAGACATGAATATTATCCTGCCCATATGGAGGAGATTTTGAGCTGTTGGAGTAATCAATTATTTATTGTTTCTGCAGTTCTGATAAATAAATGCAGAAATCTACTGCATTTGGGTGGATCAAAATTTTTTTGTGTGTAGGAAAATCTTGGATGAACAGAAAAGTTGAAAAAATGGAATTGTAAACTATACTTTATTTTTAGACACTTGGTTTTGTACAATAGAACCACTGTTGACAATACAAAGTTGAATACTGAAAAATATCCAAGTTTGATTCCTAGAATAATTTAGGCCAGAATTTTTTTACATTTCAGAACTTCCTCTGCTTTTGTTTTTACCTTGAAAAATTAGAATAAATTAACAAGAAATATTGATATAATCAGTTTTTCAGCTACCTTGTCAGTATGGTCTCATCTTTCACTCCTGGCTATAGAATACAAACAGATAGGAAATAGATAGGAAGCCTTTATATTATTACAAGAAGACTTGTTGACAAAAGTAATATATGTTATTAGATCAGTTGATGTAACTGAGGGAAAAAGCAAAATGGACAAGATTTCAAGCATACAAGTGCTTCCTCAGATCTGAAACAGAATTGGTCAATGGAAAATAAAGTACTACTACTGACATTTTTATGTTCTACTCATATATAGTCCTCTTCCTTCAAAATGTTCCATGCTCATATCCTTGGATTTTCACAACTACAGTGTGATTGCTACTACACACATAATATTTTCAGTTGAAAGTGATTTACTGGTGCCCAGGAGGTGGGTAAGACTCCTGTGCTGTGAGTCTCAGAATTAACCAGCTCACCACCCCCGTTGGGTCACCTGGGCTGCATTTTCTGGGCAGGCACACATGAGAATAGTGAGGAAAGGCAGATAGCCATCACTCCCAAGAGTGGCATGTTTGTCATTTTCTGATTCTTACCTTTCTCTGTTTTTTGTTTTTTCCTTTAGGAATTTCAGCTTTTCCAGCCAGGATTTTTCCTCTTTAACCCCTGAGCTCCTGATTATCACAATTGTGTCAACAATTACAGTGTTCTCTGTGTTTGCTTTTTTTATCTTTTATGATTGCACATCATGGACTCCCTCACACCTTCGCAACAATTTTCTCAGGAAACTTAGGCAAGGTCACAGAGCTGTGCTGAATCAAACTAGGCTTTGGGTTACAGACAGCTGCTCCCTGGGGCTGAGCATTTCAAGGTGACAGTACGTCCACATTTGCACACGAGCAAAGGAATATGTTCCACGGCGGTGTGCATTGCTCTGAACTCAGACGACAAGAATGTTTTTGTTTGTCTCTTCAGATCCTCTTTGCTTTGAAGTTGAAGCGCCAGGGAAAAACAAGGACTTTTCATAAAAGCTTCCAAACACCATCTCTTTCTCTTATTTCTCAAATCACTGAAAAAAAATTAAAAGAGGAAAACACAAAGATAACCGTGTAATGACTCACATTCATTTAGTGATTTTAATCTTTCAAGGCACTTTAAGAAATGTCATAACCACACATATCCATGTTGGGGGTTGTCCTTCAATTTGTAATACAAATGTCAGACATAATCTCAGTAATAGTTAATATAATTACAGTACTGTTTAATTATTCTTCCATACTCAGCCTCACTATTCTTTTAAAACTGGAAAATAATAGCATGGCATTTAATATGTGGCAATCTTCTTTCTTTCTTTCTTTCTTTCTTTCTTTCTTTCTTTCTTTCTTTCTTTTCTCTCTTTCTCTCTTTCTCTCTCTCTTTCTCTCTTTTTTCCCTGCTAACTGAGGATAACCTTTCTGGAGAAATCCCATCGGTGTACCTGGTTTATGTAAGAGGTCTAAGAGTCTTTCCCCTGCAATTTTTGAGCTTTATTACCAGCAGTAGAAGGAAGATGACCCTTGTACAGATTATTTTGGGTTCATATACTACTGTTTATTCTGCTTAAATCAGCTAGTCAATATTCTGGCATCTGAGGTAGAGACATCTGGAGCAATCCTACCCATTTACAACCCAGGGAGTGATGCCTTCAGAGCAAACATCAGTGTGACCTCAGGTTACGAACTGGTGACTCAGTCTGCAAAACGTAATGCTGTCCAGACCCTCCACAGCTGGATCCTTCAGGAATTACCTTCAGCTCTCTTAGAATCCATCTCATTGTTTCTGTTTTAGTGACATGTGGCATGAGAGGATGAATCTCATCTCCCCACAGTGCTCCATGCAGATGGGAAAAGACAGAAATGCTAAACTGCTTTCAAGGGAAAGCATTCTACAGTCCAATTGCCACCTTAGCTCTGGAACAGACCTTTTGCACACAATCATCATTCTCCTGAAATCCCTCTGTTTCATTCATATTCAACAACCAAACCTCCTTCAGGAGATCCCAGTTATCTCTGGGTGTGAGTGGATGCACCATGATCCTGCTATGGATCACCCAAATTTTCTGACACATTTCTGATTGAAGGCTTTCTTTCTTTGGTTCTGGCTCAGCACTGATATAAAGATATTACATATAAAATACAGAAATATAAATCTCATCATTGATATAAAGATCCAGGATGCTTCATAAGGCCTATTTCACGACTCTGTCAGGACAGTAATAGCAACTCCAGCCACAAAGCTTATCTGTAGCCATGCTGATCCCAGCAGCTCTGGTCCCACTGATCCGCCACAAGACAGAGCTCACAGGCTCATTGCTTAAGGATGAAACGCTTTTCTCAGACCTCTGCTGAACCCAACATCTGTGTTTATGGATAAATACTTTGTAACTCAGCTCACACATGCGCAAGTTGTTGCTACATGATTAAGGATATACTGGGAAATAACCTGTGAATGATGTACTCACTCTGGACAACCAAATTATTTCTCTTTTAGATCTGATGGGGGTTTAAAACTTTATTTCTTTTTTTCAATTTTGGCCTTTACATGTTAAAAATATAGGCTGGTATACATGTATGATTGAGGGACAAGAATCTTGACACAGTGATGGTTCACAAAACAGAAAAGTGGGAGTACATTTGGCAAAGACCAAGGCATCTCCTAAATGTGAATGTCTTTAAAATGAAACTTTACACAGGAATGGAAACATTCAATTAAAACTGATATTATGAGAACTGCATAAAGAGTCTTGCTTTGGAAACAATCAAGAAATAAAACAGTTCATTTTCCAAGAATATTCTGAGGAAGTGAATGACGGCCAATAAAAGATCAAATACTCAAATATCAGCTTGCCTGCTCTCCTTTGAAGATGTGCTGCTCTTTGTGGTCCATTCATTTCACAGAATGGTACTTGGTAATTTGTTCAGAGAACATTTTTGAAGTAGTGTATCTAACATTTCCAATTACATCTTGAAGGCTTGGCACAAAGAGGGATGAGAAAGGTCTTGAAAATGGGGAAATGAATAAATAATTCAGGCTGCTCTTCCTCCTTCCCCCCTCTGCACTCCCAGCATCCCTCCCCTCATTTAACTTGTGAACAATCTGATCTGCTAAAATTGTTAGAAGGCTTTATTTAGTAACTATGATCATCAGATAACAGGTTTTGAATATAATAAACCTACTTAGGAATGAGAATCCAGTGTTTGGTACCCAATATCTAAATGAGCTCTCAGATGCATGTATATCTCAGCTGAACAAAATAGTTTTAAGCAAGTGATAAGAGTGAGCAGGAAAGACATTCACTGCTATCATAATCAAGCACTTCATAATGTAATTAACTAGATAAAGCCATAATGCACCACAGGCAAATCTTGGTGTTGAATAAGTATTCACATGCTGTTCCTTCAGACACAAGGCTGGGTATTGTATTTTGCTATGCTGTCATTCAAGACCCTTGTAATCTATGTAATTGATTCCTGGATTTCATTAGCCAATTCAATATGCTGTGAAAGGGCAAATGTATTTATGGGTTATCTAATCTAGGACAGGAGAAGAAGAGGGAAGACACGAGAGAAATCTTAAAATACGTAAGAAACAACTGCCAGAAAGGAAGGAATAATTTGCTCTCTTCTGTTCCCACTTAGAAAAAGACATACTGAGTTTAAATTTCAGCAAGGGAGATTTGCTTTAGATATCTGGGAAACAACTTAGTCAGATAAAGGAGGCTGGTTTAAGGGTCTTGTTGAGTCCGTGCAACTCTGGACTCTTCATCTGTATAATCAGACCTTGTCAGAAATGGTTCAACAGTAGCCCATCCTGCCATGGGACAAGATGAAGGACTACACAACTCCTGAAGGACTCTGCCAATGTAATTTTCCTCTAAATTTTCTCTGGTGCAACATATTACATTTCCCTTTTAGTCTCCATCTCCTCATTCCAGCAGGATGTTACTGAAATTACAGAAAATGTGCAATGAAAGAAGAATGTGTATTCTCCCCTCAGCTCACCTTTGGGTGAATAACATTTTCTAGCATTGCATGTATCAGTTTGAGGTGAGCCTCAGTTCCCATGTGTGATTTGCACTTACGAATCTCAGCTGACAGTCTCAGCTGTCCAGGAGAACTGAAGCTTCCACTTACCTTTCAGTGGCATGTTGCTCAAATGATAAGCTTTAAAAAGTTCTAAAAGAATCTTGCTTGTAACAAGTGCACTAAAAGCTCCTTTTTGAAGCCTGCATTAAACAAAGCTCTCAGCAAGAATGTGTGTCTGAATGGGCACTGTGAAACCTGCAATCTGAAGAAGCCACAATAAAAAATCAAATCCTTTCTGGCATGGTTTTCTGCACTGGCATGTGTTTATTCTCTCTGGGAGGTCTTCTTGTTAGCAAGTTCTTTCTCCTTTTGCATTCCAAACACAAGAAACACAAGTTTCTGTGTTTGGAATGCAAAAAGGAGAAAGAATTTCCTTTTCTAAAG
>WAAE01000744.1:4648-16844 GCA_013400495.1 Nicator chloris
AAATGTTAACATCAGGTAGTAAAAGCTTGACTTTACATGCAACACTGGTATTACATGTAACAACATATACACAGTGCAGTGCACAGAGAAGCTCTGAGTTAAGCTCTGACGAGCTCTTAACTTATTGTGGATCAGTGTTGAGCACCAACCCATACTCCTGAAAGGCTAAGTCTGCAATGCAGACATAATTTACAAATATCTTTACCCAAGACATATTTGCTGGATTTCTGATTAAAGAGATTAGAGTGAGAGCAGTGTATTCCATGGAAACAAAGAAAATCATCTGTTCAAGGAATCTACAACAACATTGACATCAGCTGATATTTAAAGAACCATAGTTACAGACTCATTAAACGGCCTGGAACTATGAAACTCTCAAAACCTATAAATAATCATAGAGACTTTTGTCAAAGGTTTACCATGGCTATGCTGAACAACAAAATACTAGACGCGTATATACGTAGAGAAAATAGAATATATATGTAAAAGCACATTTATGGCTGTATCTCAATAATCCTTCACAACCTGATGATCCAGTTTGGTCAACCTACCTTACTAAAGTCTGGTTATGCAGATCCCACACTGCAATGTTGCCATCGCTACAGCAAGAGAAGCAGACCTTGGAATCAGGGCTGATAGCTAGGGCATAGCAAGCTGGAGCAGAAGATGTCAGCTCTGCCTTGATGCGAGGAGTTGGAGCTGCCAGGTCCCAAATGGATAACGTGCTGGCTTCCCCGCCAACAATCAGGGTGCGGCCATCAGGGAGCAATCTGCAGGAACGGATGTAGTTGTCTCTGTTCTGTGGAGACAGAAGCCATCAAGAGATTACTCATGAGGAAAGAAAACAGCATTAACATGAGAGCAGAAATCCATAAAAGTATTGTATTCCCTCCTGGTTTTAATGAGCCATTTATACTTATGACAATGATAAAGTGTATTAATGCCAGAAAATTACATGACATTAGGGAAGTACTTCAACTTGATCTACAAAATTCTGTAGTGAGAGATATTTAATCTTAATTAGCATCAAAATTCTAAGACCTGAACCCAGCCCAAAACAATTCAAGATAGCTGAAATTGACAGCTGGTGTAGAAAGTTGTGTTTTCATACTCTGTTTATTTCAGCACATTACCCTCTCAGCATGGGGGAGTACCAAATTCCCTGCACACTTTCCCTCTTTCCATTCCAGTGAGACTTGCTGCCACCATCTAGGAAATGTCAGAGGAAAATATTTGGGCAATTTTCCTCATTTGCGTAGCAACTTGTGTAGCAATTCATTATAAGTCTACACGCGCTGCACAGTTCTCATTTTACTGCCTCTGTAACAAGCAGCAACATCTCACCAAGAACTGGTAAATGACAAGAGAAAAGCTGCTAACAATAGTTCATCTTGTTAGCACATTCAAATAATTTGTGAATAACACTCAGGGATATTTTTAATTGCCACATTAATACAGGTCAATACATTCATACACATACACAGACACAAAATACATGACATAATCCTCCAACATTGTCAGAGAATACAGCTGCAAGACAGCAATTTTTAGCATCATAGGGTATCAACAAGCTGTAAGATTGCCAGCAAATGTTAAAATTTATAAATAATATTTGCTGTGCTGTCTTTGATCTTTCCTCCTACCCCAATTTAAGGATATTAAGAATGTTTTGACTCATTGTGGGGGAAAAAACCCACAAGTCCAGTGAGGAATATACTTAAACCTCAGTTCTAATAGAAACAACAAAATTACAAATGCAATACCAACCTGTGATACCACAACAGAAATCGAATACCCACTTGCCTTTTACACCTTAGTGGTATCACTGCAATCTTAACACAACGTCCTATCTTCTTTCAGTGTTGTATGCTGCTGTTCACCTACCAGGCAGTCCAGCTGAGAGACAGGGCTCTTGTTGCCAGGGTGGCTGATGTCCCAAACCTTGACACAGCCCTTCCCACCCGTGTACACGTGTCTCGTGGGGTTGCTGATGGTAACTGCACACACAACTTCCCCGTGGTTCAGGGTGTTGATCTGACGGGCATGGCGAGGGATTCCTGGACCGATGAGGGCATCAGGAGGGAAAGGAACTGGCTGCATCTGACCATCTGCACTTACATGAAATGAGTATGCTCTGAGGGGAAAGAAATTAAGGGGGTGCTTTAAAGAGTTTTACTTCAAGCCTGTTTAGGAAAACAAAATCAAAGATGTGCTTCCACTGCAGGTATTCAGGTTGTACCCTCAGCTCAACTTTTTCAGATATTTCACAGAATATTCTGAGCTGGAAGGGACACTCAACGATCACCCTTAAGTGAATGGCCATATGAGGACTGAACACATGACCTTGGTGTTATTAGAACCATGCTCTACTCAACTGGGCTAACATCAGGTATTTTAATCATGTAAGGAAAAAACATTTCTTCATCTATAGCATGGCCCTCCAAGTACAAACACAGGTGCTCAGCTTTTAATATGAAAAGTCAAGCACCAATCAAATGAGCTTTTACAACTCACATTATGATGATTTCTGGCATGAGTGAGGCTATATGACACCACTCTTAATTTTGGATGAGGATATCACTGCATGCAGAGAAGGGAAGGAAGGTTGGGTCAGGGCCCCCTGGAAGACAGAAATAGTTGGCTAGTTGCTGCCAGAGCATGGGTAGCTGTGTGCCAGGGGACATTTGGCTGCTTGCTTTACTGACTCATGTGGCAGCTTCAGCTGGACTGCTGCCAATCTGTCCTGAATGTGCTATGGGTCCTAGGCCCCTTGAGCAAAACTGCTCAGCCCTGTACCTAAGGGTGCAGTGAAACTTTCACCAACACTGAGGAGTTAAGTCCTCAAGGTACAGTTTCTGACAGTTGACATGACAGACCAGCAAAAATGCACGGCAATGGAATTTTTTGTTTCATGGGTTGTTTTGGGTTTGGGTTTTTTTGGGTTTTTTTTTTTTGTGGACTTGACACAACTGCTACAGATCCCAATTTCTCTTGCCAAAATCAGGCCTCTCACTGAGAAAGAATCTGTTCTGTGATTGCCACTTATGCCACCTGTGAATAACCTATCAACAGCTTTATCTCAAAGTATTTTCCAGGGAGAACAGTTAGGTTGTGAAATTGCGTTGTTCTGAGATGCTACCTGATACATCACAGCTATTACAAGAGCACAACATTTTTAAGAGGGTTTACCTATACACACCAAGGTATGCTTAATGGAAGCCTTTAATTTTCTTATACCTAAAAAATCATCACAGTGCTCATGAAAAATCCATTGTCATAATGGTGGGATGACAAGAGCTCACAAAAAAAATGTTTTATCAGAATACTTGGTAAGTTCACTCCCTTAACTGATACTTTGAAGTGACTAAAGAAGGCAGTATTCACAATTAAACTACTGAATTTGTCATTTAAGATTCATAATGCATTAACACTAGATCAGAAATTTTCAGTGGGAAAAAATGCATTAGCTATCTTTCCTATTTATATATTATCTTACAGTATTTATATACTGTACAATACTCAAGAGTTGAAACAATACCGAAGTGAAAAGAGTTACTAGGGGCCAGATCCCGAATGTACCATATGCTGCCCACTCCATTTGAGGACACTCAACAGTGCAGAGAATTTATACAAATTTCCCTCTAAGGTAAAAAAGGAGCAAATGAGAAAATAACAATCCTGGAAGATGTGACAACTATCACACTCAAGATGAAGTCATTACAACCATGCTAAAAGAACCACAGATTTTAAAAGTTTCAAGCCCTCTGGTAGACAAATTACAGTTATATTTAAATGTTTAAAATAGACATAAACAGAGCAACAACACTTAAAAATCTTGGATATATACCAGCATTAAAGCGATTTGGTTTCAGTTTGCCTCATGTTTTATTTCTCTCAATTTTAACAGAAGTAAGATGTGAGGGAGGTCTCTGAATCCTCACAACTGCCATTTCTCTCACCACAGCAAGCAAAGCCTAGTAGATCCAGAGACACTTCTTTCCAGGTGACTGACTCCATCAGGGATGAACTTAAATCCAGCAAGCATTTGATCATTACATCAAGACATCCTAGAGCCCAATGCATATAACGGATGAAGATCTGCGCCCCACAGAATTTTTAATGCAAGCAGCTGGTCTGCAAGCTGCTGTACATCTATTTCCACACCTGCCTTATGCATTCACCTAACAGGGTGGCAGAAGTAGAAGAAAAGTAAATTAAGGTGGTTACCAGTGTGCGGCGCCTGAGAGATCTGGACCTGGCTCATGATTTGTGTGACATGTGTACACGAGGAGTTATGGGCACTAGGCCTGATCATCTGTCACCATGTGTTGTTAATCCTGTGTGACTGCAAGCTCACTGGCAGGTAAGCATATGCATTTACTCACACAAATCCAAATGTGTGACTAACCCCAACCACTCCTACACAAACATGTTCACACATAAAAGAGCTTGAGAAGGATTGGCACAAACACCTCTTGACCATCAAGCTCTCCAGTATGAACGGGTCACAATCTTCCCCAAGTGTCACAAGGAAGTGGAACTGGATGAACCTTAAGGAAAATCTGGATCAATATGGTTTGTATAGTTGCTTTAGTTTTTCTTCTCTCTACCTCAAGAGGAATGTGTGCTGAGAGTTCTTCGTCTCTGTAATGCTTCCAAGGCTCACAACACGAGAAGCCTGGTAAAGCAGGTCACATTACGTGGGTCAGTTCCATCAAAGATGAATCTGAGTATTATCATAAAATGATTCTTTCCAGTTTTTTCTATCAAACAAAATATTTCAGTATTCCTTTTTCTGCACACAGCTGCTAAGCTTGCAAGTAATTGCAAGGCCTTTGTGAACAAAGAAGTAATTTAAACTGAGAAGCAGAGCACAGTAGAGATGGAAAGCTGAGATCCCACTCCAGCTTGCATTTCCATAAACAACCAACCAGTCAGATTTGAAGTTCATCTCCTTTTTCCATTTATTTGTGTCTCCTTTACCTTGTATCACTCAGTCCATGTCAACTGCTATTAGTCTTCAAAACAAATTTACAAATGCAACTTACACAGTGATTCTTCTGCTCTTGCTGAATAGCTATACTTATTTCTATTCACACAATAGTTTTCAGTAGCTAAGGGGAATTCCAACCAGCAAGGGAACATGACTTCCAACAGATGATTGACTTTTAAAGCTGAATGTTTGATACTCACGGTTTTCCTCCTGGGATGCCTGTGAGATTAGGAGGGATGCCTGGGACTCGCATGTGATGATGTGGATCAAAACCAACCTATAGTTTTCCCCAAGCCAAACAAAAAGGTGTATTAAAGTAAAAGTTAGGCAAAGGAAGACTGCTTAATTCATATTCTCCATAGCAAACTCCCCAAACCACAAAGTGAGTGAACTAGAGTTAACCCCACAGGTCTCATATTTCATATAAACAGCTCTCAAAACTAAATGCACAAACGGCAAACACTTACCACTGGAGATCGCCCGTACGCTGCTGCTGCTGCTGCTGCTGCAGCTGCTGCACTCATTTGAGGGGAAATATTGTGTAGACCAGCATAGGCAGCTCCAGGGCTGGTCAGCTCCCCGTTCATACCAGCATGTGGCACGATACCAAATGGAGTAGGATAAGGACATGGTACTGCCATAGGTGTCCTTAAACCTGAAGCTGTAAGAAGAGGAGGGAAAGTGAGAAGTCACAGAGGCATTCTAGAGCCATCAGATAAAACACGAGTTTGGAAAACTGCAAATAACCCCACAAATAACCCAAACCAACCAACCAAACAGCCAGCCAAGCAAAGCCACACAACACTGTATTACAGTGCTGAAGAACCAGCTCAGCACCCAGTTTAAACATCTGTAACACACTGACTTGTCATTACAGATTTAAAGGGAGCCTGACAAGGGACAAATAGTCACTGCTTCACACCACCAAAACATATGGACACTAACCTATTGGGTCCACACCTGGGGGTTTGCCGGGCACTGGCCTCAGTCCGGGAGTGGAGTTGCTGCCTGGAGTTGGGGCATCTGTCCGTGGAGTTGGGGTATTTGATTTAGACACAGGAGTGGTAGATTTCTCATTCTAATCACCAAGAAGGAAAAAGACAGTTTGTAAACTATTTTATCTTTATAGCTAGGGATTAGTGATATTTAGCTTCTGGGTTTGGGTTTCAGTCCCTGACAATGAAGAAAAGATGCAAAGATACTGAGAAAGACAGAATGGCTTTGGTAATTAACTACAGTCTTCACAGCTTTTCTAATCAGGAGAATCTGTATGATTCAGAGTGAGGTAAATGACTGAAAATCATTGCCATCTGACAACTGGCAGCATATGTGAAAACTGTCAGTGGTCTCACTATGCTCATGGACCTACTCCCATTATAATTTTTCTGTGAGGGATGGACAAGAAGAGCAGAAAAAAAAAAAATCCCCAAACTGACCAACTACTCATACCCAAGTGTGGTGCTAGAAACTCTGGATGAAGAGACAGTGACGGGTATAAAGTCAGGAACTGTGTAGTGCTGCTCTTCTGACAGGCGTGTTCATCAGACACACCACTGATTCCCAGGTCTGAACCTGTCATTCCATCACCTTTCCTGAGCACTACATTCACTTTAAGCTTTCTTTTTATTTATTTTATTTCTTTAAATAATTGCATACCCTGCCCTGTGAAGAACCGAGAGGGGAATTACTGTGCAGCTCAGGTAGATGATTAACTGTGGCCACAAACAGGAAAGTAAAGAACACCCCTTGCAGGCAGCTCTTTTCTTTTGCATTATGATTTGCGATGCAAGTCAAGGAAGGCTCTTGTAAATGACAGATTACTTTTTAGATAGAAAATAAAAATTATTGTTGTTGTATATAGGCTGGTAATTCAAACAAAGCTAACAACCAAATCACATCCAAGCAGGGAACTGAATTTGCTATAAACCACAGCACAGGAAAACAGCTCAAGAAACCCCTGTGTACTTTTATTTATTCTCAGAATAACAGTTCTTCACATGGGGGAGGAGAAAAATATCTCTCAGAACACCGCATCTATCATCTACTCACACCACCAGTGAAAATAACCTCTTCCTATCCAAAAAAAAAAAAAAGACTGTGGACTTTCTACTATTTCATTAGACTCCCTTGAAAAGCTAAATTAAACTAATATTAAACTGATGCTTCACAGTGCTTTATTGACAGCTGTGGAAATACAAATTGTGTCCAAACATTAATCCAGTAGCATGCATTCCAGCCTATCATTAGGAGTCAAAAGCATTTTGTAGCACTTACAAGGCTAAGTTCTTTGGATTTGGAGGAAGGAGTACTGCTAGAGGATGCAATAGATGCCGGACTAATTGGTGCATCTTTTTTCAGCAGTCGAGTCTTGTCCAAGCCATTTTCCCGTGGAGAGTGTGCTGGGCTCCCACGGGGAGAAGAAGGATCCTAAATATCAGGCATATGGGTTAGCATAAAAACTTCTCACTACCCACTAGTCCTTGTCTTGAGCAGTCTTCAATTTGGAATGAAGATATGTCATAGGAAGTGACATATTCCTTCCATTCTTAATTGATTTAGCTGATACAATTGTAAAATTTAGAGGGATAGTGAAGGACAATAAAAAAAACAAACCAAAAACCTTAAAATTTGATGCCATTAAACCATGAAAAATAATGCCAAAAAATACTGATATTGAAATAGGCAAGTAAATATCTTTTTTCAAGTGATAGATTAGAAAGATTTGATGTATTTGGCAGACTTGATAAGGTTCACACATGAAGTCATGGCCAAAGTGAAAGAAAAGACAGACACTCTTACAAGTTGCATCCCCTCTGTTGTGCTGGGCTGGCTTCAAATATCTCAAGAGAACTTTTTGTTCATAAGAGAAACAAGATGTACTTTGTAGAAGTGTTTCAGATCTTGTTTGTATTCTAAAGAAAGAGGATACAACTGGATTCCCTCAGGCATTTCAAGTTCCTTTATGAAGGCAAATGCCATAATCCTATTCATAAAACCAATATGCACAGAAACCACTGAAGATACCCTCGCTACCATTTCTGTAAGGTAGAAAAACATCATTGTGTATACCTCATTGGAAACATCAACTACCAAGTTGTCATCGCTCTTTTCACCATCGCTGTCCTGCAATGACAAATCATAATGTGTTAAAAAACTTTTATTTAATATCTCAATGTCTCTCAATAACTATGAAAACAGAGGGAGGCTGCTCACAAATCTGCAGTGTACCATTCACTTTTACCAAACTTTATGTGGTAATGCAATTAAAGTGTTTTGGCCATCTATAGGGCTTCTGCTTAGCAGGTTGCCAAAACTACAGCATTCTTCCCAGTTTTCACACTGGTGGAGAAGGACATGGGGTGAAAAGCTTCATCCAAAGTGGCACTGCACTATGAAGAGGAGTCAAGATAGACTTCACTAACAAATCCCAGCTTAACTAAAGCTCAGCACTATTATCACACAACTTCTAGGTGCTTTGCATTTATATTGTTAAAAACAGTATCAACCATATGCACCAAAACATTTAATCCAGTAGACACTAGAGGTAGGAAGAACAAAACAGTTAAAATTTGACCCCCATTTTGAAATTAGTTATGCAGCAGAAATCAGGTGAAATTACAGAGGAACACTGAAGTTCACCAATGCACAATGTAGACAAACTACTCACGTAACGAGCTGCTATTTCCTTCTCTTCTGTTTTCTGTTTTTTACTATCTGAAGAATAATCTGTTGAATTTCTGTGCTTTTCTGCTGTTCTGAAACTGGCTGAGGGAGATACAGAAGAGCTCTGTAGTCCAAGAAGAGAAGAAAGCATCATCAGGCTCTCATCCACAACAGTGGTTCATTTGTCACTACGCCTCAATACATCTTAGGCTGATAGTATGATCTGGAGCTGTTCTCACAAACAGCACGTTGGGTTTTAACCACTGACAGCTACCCAGCAAGTGTCTCGTATGAAAAACTGCACTACGTATTGCAAGACACAGAAACAGGTGATCAACTGACAGATCATAGTGGCTATCTGCACTGCCAATGGGATGAATTTTATGAATACTGTGCACTGGTCTTGTTTTGGTTTGTTTCCTCTACAAATATGCAGGGTTAAGTCAATAGTCCCAGAAGAGGGGTGTGTGTTTGCACATGTGTGTGTGTGTTTACTTGCGTAAATCAAAAAGAACAAAGAGGCTCAAGGCAAGTCACATTTCAGCAAACATTTGAATGAAGATTTCTACCAAAGAAAGAAGCAAGCTTCTGAGTACTTTTGAATCAGGCAAGAACAGGAGAAAACACCTAAACTTATTTTATTTTGCCGCCTTTTACAATTACAGGCTATGTCTGCAGCAGACAGAAACGAAACAAAGACTGGCTCAGTGATTCTCTTGCTATTCCACCATTCTCACCTAGAAATGATTTCTATAGAGCACACATGGACAGGAGAGAAAGGAAGATAACGTGTACTTTATGCACTATCATCCAACAACTCCACTCTACTCCTTTAAACAAGGCAGGCAGCATTTATCAAATTCTACCATATTTCCAAAGCTTTGTGGAGCCTGTATCTTCGTACACAAAAAAGGAAGCAATGAAAGATGCAACGTTCCCTCTGGGACCGATTTTAGTAGCAGCAGCAGCTTTTGGCCCTAGTTCAAGAAAGCATTTAAGCATGCAGTAAACTTTATCTCACTCTGAAGTCAGTAGTTGAGCGTACATAAGTAAGGATGTGTTCAGGCTTTTTGCAGAACTGGAAATGACAGCAATGGAGACGAAAATAATTGTCATTTGAAATCCTGCTGACTGTTTCCATCTCTGTCCTCATTTTGTACTGGGCTGGTGAGGAACAACCAAAGTCCTGACTGATGGATTTTAGATCCTCCTATTTATCCAGAAACACTTGTTTGTGGGCTTTTCCTCTATGCATGACAGACTGCTGCTGTTCCACATAAAACTGTACAATGCAGCAATTTGGTTTTGGGGTTTTCAGTGCAGCTATTAACACTAATACAAAGAAATTAGCATTTTCATTGAGTAACTTCTGTTCCATCACTGTTACAGAATTTCTTCTTTTCCTTACTATATCACAAGCTTCTGATAAGGATTAAGAACACTTAACCACAGAAATTAAGCTGTGGTTATTGTCCAAGTCACATAAGAGCATATTACTACCTATTGGGACACAGGTCCTCCTCTCCACTTTGCTGAAATTTACAGTTCTTGAGAACAGCGCCTCAGATTAATGAGCAGTAGAATTTGCAAAAATCTTGCACATTTTTGACTGGTTATTTAATTTAATTGTTAATTACCCTCTAAGAACATTGAGTGGAAATAAAAATTTTAGAACAAAGCTAGTGTTGAAGGTGCAGCCTGTGCCTTTTCGATGTTGTGCAAATACATCTTCAAATACCAATTTAGTTTTAAAGCACTTCATTAATCAACGATTATAACAAATCCAAACTAACAAAGTCATTTTTTGCTCTGAAGTGACAACACACTTGGAGACAGCAGTGTCAGGGTATAGAAGCCCCTAAAATAAAGGCCAAGTAGAAACATAACATTAAATGAACTGATGACTTGAAAAATGTATTTGTTTCTGCAATGATATAGCACAGCCTTTTGCAAAAGATTTTTATACCAAGCTCCCATTACATTTATATTCATTTACAATTTGGAAGGCAGTAGCTTGTAATGTGAATTCAATTCATTATTTCTCAACTTCACCCTACAGAAAGTAATTTGCTTTAAAACTAAGAAAAATAATCACCAATAAACTACAAATTAAAGTGGTGTCTAAAGAATTAAACTGCACTTATTTAAATAGAAGTNNNATTTAAATAGAAGTATTTATTTTCATAAATTTGAAACCATACAGTTCCATTTTTCACAATCTGGTTAGCTACGTGCTATAGATACCATTTTAATCTTTGATTTCACTACTTAATAAAGTAATAAATTGAAGGTCCCTACTAGAAAGATAAAGTAGCTAATTACCACTAGCACATTAAAGGATGAGCACCACACTGGGCATTGAGGCAATGCACACTGCTTAATGCTTTTATTGCTTGATGGATCTGACCTTATACCAATATGAAAAGATATACTCCTCCTGCAGTATTCTCACCTGACATTAGCAGAAAAAATGGAGACAGCTCACCTACTGACAGCAGGCAGAACCTCATTTCCCAATCTGAAATTAGGCCAGTGTACTAGGACTGACATTATCTTGCCTCACAAGCCAATTGCTACAGAACAAATCTAAACACTCCCATTTTAACTGTCCCACCCCTTTCCTTGCATGGAGCCAGCCTACCAATACCCCTGCAGAACTGCCGTCTTTTCCCTTCAACATGAAATGCACCTGCCACATAAAGATCAGTGACTTAATGTGGTGGTTTGGTCAGGAAGTGATTTTTCAGGAAGTCATAGAAGTCAAATTGGTGAACGTGAAACCGCAACACTTCATGGGATGGATCTCTGGTACTTTTGCTGACAGATCTAAATTTATCTCTTATGCTAAGTAATAAAGATATGTTACATACATGGACAGTGAGCTATGGTCTAGATCTTCCTATGGACCTTATGCCTATGGTGTTCATTGTGTGAGAGATAACATTATATTTTACTCATACTGAGTACCCTCTGTTGTTCATAACAGCTTTTCAGTCTATAAGCACTGGTAAGGACCTACCTTAATTGAGAAATACTGAGGTGTAACAATGTCCTCATGGTTTCCACTGACATCAAACTCCTGCAAGTAATCCTGTACCCACCACACCTTACTTTCTGAGTGTGCAAACCCACAAACTCCAAGAGAGGTCCTTACATTTGCAGACTATGAAAGAAAACCCATTAAAACACAATGTTCAGCTGACAGACTCTGCCCTGTTCCTTGATTAAAACACCAGTGCTCTCCTAACAGCTGCCTTTAAGAAGTTGGAATAGGATAGTTACTTAGAGAAATTAAGTGATTCAGCACTATGACTTGGCAGGCTGTAACTTAATGGGCCAGAGTCCTTGTTTTAGTAACTATTAAAATTTATAGAGAAATAAAGTCTTTTTACACTGCTGTTTTCTTCAATAAAATGCATTAATCTACTAGAAGAGTAGCATTTTCCTACTGAACAATGCTGAGTTTGCTCACATGTAATAATTATATCAGACATGGGAAAAAATTCTCTTTGGTGAAAGTAGGTTACACTTTGTATTTGA